>JARQOC010000001.1:422867077-423148430 GCA_033576535.1 Allobates femoralis
TAGCTAATTGGTTTGACCCCTTAGTGACGAAGCCAATTTCCACCTTAATGACCAGACCGTTTTTTGTAATTCTGACCAGTGTCCTTTTATGAAGTAATAACTCTGGAACGCTTCAATGGATCCTAGCGATTCTGAGATAGTTTTTTCATGACATATTGGGCTTCATGATAGTGGTAAATTTAGGTCGATAATTTTTGCGTTTATTTGTGAAAATATAAAAAAATTTTCAAATTTTGAATTTTTATTCTGTTAAACTAGAGAGTTATGTGACACAAAATAGTTAATAAATAACATTTCCCACAATGAATACTTCACATGAGCACAATTTTGAAAAAAAAAAAAATTTTACTTAGGAAGTTATAAGGGTTCAAAGTTCATCAGCAATTTTTCATTTTTCCAGCACAATTTACAAAACCATTTTTTTAGTGACCACATCACATTTGAAGTCCCATTGAGGGGTTTACATGACAGAAAACACCCAAAAGTGACACCATTCCAAAAAGTGCACCCCTCAAGCCACTCAAACCTACATTCAAGAAGATTATTAACCCTTCAGGTGCTTCACAGGAACTAAAGCAAAGTGGAAACAAAAAATGGACATTTTAATTTTTCCAACAAAAATGTGAAAATGAAAAAATTGAGTACAAAATAAAATTTTTGTGAAAAAAAAGTACTTTTTCATTTTTACGGATAAATTTGTGAAGCACCAGAGGGTTCAATGTGCTCACTATGCATCTAGATACGTTCCTTGGGGGGTCTAGTTTCCAAAATGGGGTCACTTGTGGGGGAGCTCCAATGTTTAAGCACACAGGGGCTCTCCATACGCGACATGGTGTCCGCTAACAATTTGAAAGGAAAATTAGCTCCAATTGTTAGTGGACACCATGTCACGTATGGAGAGCCCCTGTGTGCCTAAACATTGGAGCTCCCCCACAAGTGACCCCATTTTGGAAACTAGACCCCCCAAGGAACTTATGTAGATGGGTGGTGGCACTTTGAATCCCCAGGTGCTTCACAAATGAATCTGTAAAAATGAAAAAAGAAAATTTTTGTGGAAAAGAAAGTACTTTTTCATTTTTACTGTATCAATTTGTGAAGCACCTGGGGGTTCAAAGTGCTCTCTATGCATCTAGATAAGTTCCTTGGGGGGTCTAGTTTCCAAAATGGGGTCACTTGTGGGGGAGCTCCAATGTTTAGGCACACAAGGGCTCTCCATACGCGACATGGTGTCCGCTAACGTTTGGAGCTAATTTTCCATTCAAATTGTTAGCGGACACCATGTCGCATATGGAAAGCCCCTGTGTGCCTAAATATTGGAACTCCCCCACAAGTGACCCCATTTTGGAAACTAGACCCCCCAAGGAACATATGTAGATGCATTGTGAGCACTTTCAACCCCCAGGTGCTTCACAACTTAGTCTGTAAAAAGGAAAAAAAGATTTTTGTGATAAAAAAGTACTTTTTTATTTTTATGGATCATTTTGTGAAGCACCTGGGGTTTTAAAGTGCTGTATATGCATCTAAATAAGTTCCTTGGGGTGTCTAGTTTCCAAAATGAGGTCACTTGTGGGGGAGCTCCAATGTTTAGGCACACAGTGGCTCACCATACATGACATGGTATCCACTTACAATTCCAATTGTTCCCTAGCTGCCCGCTGTATACCTTGGATACCAGCCTGTAATCGGAGAAGGCTGGTAACCAGGGTATACATCAGGTAACTAGGCGCTGTGCTCTGCCTAGATACCCGCTGTTTACCATGGCTACCAGCCTGCTCCCACTTACCGCAGTCTGGCAGCGGGAGCTAGACATCGTGGAAAGAATATTTTATTCTTTTCCACGATGTTGCTGGTCCACTGGTCGCTGGTGAGTCTGCCTGTGTGACAGCTCACCAGCGATCAGATACCGATCAGCTAGCGATGTCCCAGCGACCTGATCATTGGTCGGATCGCTGGGACCTTGAAGCGTGTAACGGAGCCTTTAGACTCTAGTAAAAGTTGTGCTATTTGCTTGATGCAGCATTGGACATTCTCCCCTGTTTTACTTCCTTCCTGCTCTTCTTTTTCCTCTTGCAACGCTTATTGTCTTTACCTTTGTATGTGCGTTCTTAGTAACTGAGTTTTGGTTTTCCCTTGTCTTTCTTTATATGTGGGTTTCATTACTCCACTGTCTCGGGGAAGGAGGGGAGAATCAGATCAGGACTGGTCACGAGCAGGGCCAGGTCAAAGACTCGAGCCTCCCCACCATTAGGGGTACCTCTGAGATAAGGGATAGCATAGCGCTTCTTAGCTTGAGGGACAGACAGATCAGGCGCCCTGATTCCACGTGATTCCATAGTCATTGTAACAGAACTCTTCTGCAAATCTTAAATAAAAGACAGGTAATGTTGTAGATATTGGTCATGAAAGAATTTTCTTTTATCACTCAAGTAAAAATTGTCTACAATAACCAAAATTGTTTACTTTTGCCTTTATGCCAGCTCTAATTTGAGAGATGGATGTTTCTAGATAATTTTGACTTGAGGAAAAAAATATATTACATACGGTAGTTACTATTGCATGATCTATCCCTTAGTTCTCTGTCATTTTTGTATTTCTGCAGAGAAGTAGACCTTTACACAGGTTATACGACAAGGAATATCCTGTGTATGCCTATTGTGAGCAGAGGGAGCATTATTGGTGTTGTGCAGATGGTGAACAAACTAAGCGGAAGTGCCTTCTCTAAAACAGATGAGAATAACTTCAAAATGTTTGCTGTTTTTTGCGCTTTAGCCTTACACTGTGCAAACGTGAGTTTGTTTACATATTTTTGTCTCTAATTAAAGAAAACATCCTGTGTTTTATTCTTGTGACTTTATAACTGAAATGGTAAAAGGCTGTTTTTAATCATCAAAAAATATACAGAAATCAATAGGATATTTTATTATTATTTTCTATAGTGAATTGAAGATTGTATAGCTGAGACCCTCTTCACACCATGGTTTGTTCCAAAAAACAGGATCCCCACAGACAGGAACGGATTTGTAACTCCAGATGCCATTTTTATGTCCGATCCGGGATTTTGAGGGATCCGGACTAGCAGAAAGAGCTGGGAGGAGCCGAGCCTGCAAAGCACAGGCAAGTATGTCGGGGCTGTACTTTCGCTTTTGCAGTGTATCTACAGACACTGACAATGCGAAATAAAAGAAAGCAATGTTTATTAAAAATAAATACCTCTCCGCAGAGTGTCCCGGGAAACGTCCGATCGCTGCAAGAACCAGAATCAGCTGACTGGACGGCAACCCGATCAGCTGATGTATCACCTGACAACATTAGCTGATCGGTTTAAATCGCCCACCAAAGCCGATCGGCGGGCGATTTAAACCAATCAGCTGATGCTGTCAGGTGACACATCAGCTGATCGGGTTGCCGTCCGGTCAGCTGATTCAGGTCCTTGCAGCGATTGGACGTCTTCCCAGGACACTCTGCGGAGAGGTGAGGATTTTTTCTTTTTTGTTTTTAATACCATTTCTTTCTACAAGGTGGGCCATTTATATGGATGCACCTAAATTAAATGGGAATGGTTGGTGATATCAACTTCCTGTTTGTGGCACATTAGTATGTGGGAGGGGAAAACTTTTCCAGATGGTGGCCATTTTAAAGTCGGCCATTTAGGATCCAACTTTATCCAACTGAATCATGTAGCAATTTCAGATATCTAATGGTATTGAGGTTTCCATTGATAAAGAATGGCCCTACTATCTTTGTACCCCATCTACCACACCATACCATCAATTTTTGTGTTCCAGTCTTGGAGAGATCTATCCACTGTAGGTTAGTATCAGACCAATAGTGGTGGTTTTATTAGTTAACTTGACTATTCACAAAAAAGTTTGCCTCATCACTCATCTGAAGGCAATTGTCTATGCTGTGAAGATACGAGATGTGCAGCATCTGAAACAATGGATACTGGAAGCCTGTGCTAGCATTTCTTCTGCAGTGTTGCTATCAGTGTGTCAAGAGTGGGAGAAGAGGGTTGCATTGACAATCCAACACAATGGGCAGCACTTTTAACACATTTTATAAGTGGTCACAAACTTGTAAATAACTCAAGAAAGAATAAAGATGTGTTAAAACCAAGCACACCATTGTTTTCTTATGAAATTCTCAATATGTTTGATGTCTCACATGACCCTCTTCCTATTGAAAAAAATAAAGTTGGATCCAAAATGGCCACCATGGTCACCACTGATCTGGAAATGTTTTCCCCCTCCATATACTAATGTGCCACAAACAGGAAGTTGATATCACCAACCTTTCCCATTTTATTTAGATGCGTCCATATGAATTGCCCACCCTGTATTATTTTGTTTTAGCAGTGTATGTACATACACTGCTAAAGTGAAAGTACACATGTCACACGGAAACAGAGCAATGAATTTCTTCTGAGCCTGCTCAGTACACTAAAACCGGATCCAGTAAATTATCCTGTTATTTCCCGGATCTGGCACCATAGACTCCCATGTTAAGTGGTTCAGACTAGGCCAGATTCGTTTGTCCGGTTTTGTTTGTTTTTTTCACCTTAGCCCAAAACCGGTGCAGTCTCGATTTTGGGGATGGTAAAAAACAGGTCAGAAATGAATCCCAGACTGAATACACACAAACGGATGGCCATTTATGACCAATCCGGCACCATAGGGATACATGGGAGGCAAAAAACAGATCCTGTTCTGTTCTTTTCAAAATGGACAGAACAGGATGACAAAAAACGTGGTGTGAAGCCAGCCTTATTGAGAACCAAACCGGAAACAACATTGATCATATTCATATTAATAAACTTTATCTCGATATTTCGATTAATTCATTGATATACTATTGCCCAAGGTATAATAATCTGTGCAGCTGCAGATTTGTGGAACTTGCCAGTGTGAGTGGGCATGTACTATGGTGGTATACACATGGAAGGTCCACAAATCTATGGAGACTTCTATGTCGGATTTCACAATGTGTATATTGAATGAGAAATCAACATTTCTATCCTGTCAGTTATCCATTCACGGTGCATACTAAGTGCAATAGTGTAGGGACACATGTGATGTGAGGATAGTATACACATAAGTGTACGCTGTTGCACTTATAAATCTGGAACATTATGGAAGAGTGAAAATTGAATCCATATGGTTATGTTCGCACTGTGCATTTTTGATCCATTTTTGGGTAGGGGGTGTTTTTCTCACACTTTTAGGCTAGGGTCACACTTTTTCATAGAACTGCGTTCACCGCCTCCAGATCTGGATGCGGTGAACGCAATTGTGGTCCCACACATTTTTTATGAAAAATGTATGGAGGGAACCGCCTTGCGATAACCGGATTGCTCAGGATGTGTAATCCTGAGCAATCCGATTACCGTATACTTTGCTTATCCCGGCTGCTGCCGGTATAAGCAAAGTGCTACAGCTGTGAAAAAAGCTATAATGTTAATAATAATTTTGCCCATCATGTCTCTAGGGGGTGCCCACCTCCCCTAGAGACGTGCTGCCTACTCAGGTGGACATGCACGGGGTTAATATTCCCTGTACAGTATAGCCGACTCCTGTCGGCTCTGTACATTTTTATCAATGAAGCCGGCGGCATCCCTGACAGTTGAGCATAGTATACGACATGTACGTATACTATGTGCTGCTGTCCGAGGTCCTGCAGGCTTTTACAGGAGATCTATGGGCAGTGCTGCGCCATAGATCTTACTGTAAAAGCTTGCAGGACCTTGGACAGCGGCACATAGTATACGTACATGACGTATACTATGCTCAACTGTCAGGGATGCCGCCGGCTTCATTGATAAAAATGTACAGAGCCGACAGGAGTCGGCTATACTGTACAGGGAATATTAACCCCGTACATGTCCACCTGAGTAGGCAGCATGTCTTTAGGGGGGTGGACACCCCCTAGAGACATGATGGGCAAAATTATTGTTAACATTACAGCTTCTTTCACAGTTGTAGCACTTTGCTTATCCCGGCGGCAGCCGGGATAAGCAAAGTATATGGTAACTGGATTGCTCAAGATTACACATCATGAGCAATCCGGTTACCGCATTCCGGGGCACAGAACTGCTCTAAAGACTGCAGCCTGCATGATTATTCACGTAGGCTGCAGAGCCGGAGGCGGTAACCGGATTGCTTTACAAGTAATCCGGTTTTTAAAATAGGCTTCTATGAGGAGCGTTTCCTGCTCCGGTTTTGAGCTTTTTAAAAGCTCAAAACCGGATCAGGTTTTAATAAAAAAAAAACGGAAATGTGACCCCAGCCTTAGCTGTAAAAGAGGATCAGTTTATCAAAAAAATGCATGATGGGTCTTTTAAGCTTTACAGCATGGTTTCAATGAGAAAAGCGGATCAGAAAAGCGCAGCAATAGTGTGCAATAGTGTATGGATGTATTATTCGAAATAGTGAGATCACCTTTATTAATATGAATATGTAAATATTAACAATGGAGTTTCCTATTTGATCCTCAATAAGCTATGTAATCTTGAATTCACTAGATAAAATAATGATTCAAAAATCCTTTTGATTTCTGTGCCATTTTTCTCTATTTTTTCAATGATTGAATTTATGCAGATAACAGTGTATAAAGTGAAGCCTGAATTCTAGAATATTCACCACAATTTCTAAAAACAGGTTTTTATCTACCATAACTATGCTAAAATGACTGTATCTCTGTGATTTTGATATCTGAACTGAAGACTGGTACGGTGTTCATTTTAGGACATGGTCATTTGTCGAAGTCAAAGTAAAAAAAAGCTGTTCCTGATGCCTGATTTTGACTTTGACTTTGACAAATGACTTTGATTTTGATAAATGACTTTGACTATGATAAATGACTTTGACTATGATAAATGACTTTGAATATGACGTTGATAAATGACTATGACTTTGATAAATGACTATGACTTTGCTAAATGACTATGACTTTGCTAAATGACTTTGACTTTGATAAATGACTTTGACTTTGATAAATGACTATGACTTTGATAAATGACTATGACTTTGCTAAATGCCTATGACTTTGATAAATGACTTTGACTTTGATAAATGACTTTGACTTTGATAAATGACTTTGATAAATGACTTTGATAAATGACTTTGATAAATGACTTTGACTATGACTTTGATAAATGACTATCACTTTGATAAATGACTTTAACAGATTAGCATAATTTATTTTAAAAATTCTACAGTGGGTCCACTATGGATTTGAACCGTGAATGCTGGCTTCCAAAGGCCAAAAGCTTATCCACTAGACCATCCAGAAAGCTACTGTAAAAGTTCCCTTTTGGTATACTAACATAGATAACATGCACACAGTCTGTGTGCAGAAATCTGATGACCCTGATGTCTGAGACACTCAACCATGACAAGTCACACATCACATTTATTTCTCATGGAGGTTAGCAGTATAATGAAAGTACAAATCCCCAAGCAGTGCCAATGTTTCCTAGCTTGTTTTTCTGAAGGTATTATAGTAAGTAATATAATTATATATCCTCTTAAACAAAACTAATGTTAAAAAATTTTTTTTTTGAAACACTAATTTAGTATATATATATATTATATATACTGTATTTACCAGTTTCTGTAAATTTCTATAATTGTTTAAAAAATTGTTTAACAGCATATAATAGTAATATATTTACCAGTGACTATACATTTGTATCATTGTTTAGGAAATTGTTTAAGAAAATATAATAATAATAATTAATATTAGTAATAAATACATAATAATCCACTACCTCGATTTCAACAACAAAAATGCAGAACTGCAAACATTTTAATTTATTACTATATCTTATATCTATTAACTAGCATCATTTATTATACAAAAAGTATTCTACAGCAGGTTCAGCATGGATTTGAACCATGAACGCTGGCTTCCAAAGGCAAAATACTTCTCCACTAGACCACCAAACTAACTGTTAATAGGTGGAGGTTTTGTTCTGCTAAGAAAATGAACATGTAGGCAGTCTGTTTGCAAAACTGTTCTGACCCTGATGGTTGACAAATCTCATTGTCATTTGTCGTGGTCAGAATCAGACTCACGCACACTTCAATGTGTCATGGAGGCTTGCCAGTATAAAGAAGGTTCACATCCCCAAGCAGTAGCAGGAGTTTATTTATTTATTTGTTTAAGGTATTATTGTTTTTATTATTATTATTATTAATTATTATTATTACACTTTCCAACCAAAATAATGTACAATTAAAAAGCTTTGACTTTGTGTTTCATTCTCATACCTGAGTATGATAAATCACTTTCACAGATGACACTTCACTTCTCACACATAAAAATGAAAATAGTTTTCCATACACAAAAGCTTTACCCCCTTTTTTCAGTGTGGCCGGACACAATGGAGCTTGCTTTATTTAAAACCCACATTTCAACAATTTTTATACATTGTTTTGTTTTCAAATAACAACAACTTAATGATAAGCAAATTACATGTCCTGAACTGCGCATTTTAACCCCAAAGTCTCCAACACAAAGCCTATGCCCACCCACCACTAAACTATAGGCACTTAATAGAGGCAGAGACACCTTTTCATTGCTTATATGCCTTTCAATGCAGACATGTGTTAAGCTCATTTAAACTGTGTGACCTTAAAGCGAACCTGTCAACCCCCCCGGGCATCAAAAGCTATAATAGCCACCTTCTGCAGCACTAAGGCTGCATTCTGAGAAGGTAGGAAGTCGACACCGGGCGCACAGCGCATGCGCGGCTCCGTGCATGAGAACGGAGACGCGCGTTCATTTTCCACACTGAGGGGAGGCAGCAGCAGGCGCGCACAATGACTGACAAGAGGGGGCGGGCCGGAGGAGCGTGAAACCCCGCCTCCCGGTCTTCGGTCTTCAGAAGAGTGAGCATTTACCTAACTTAATATTTCATACTATAAAGGGCATCAAAAGCTTATAGCTACCTTCTCAGAATGCAGCCTTAGTGCTGCAGAAGGTGGCTATTATAGCTTTTGATGCCCGGGGGGGGGTGACATGTTCGCTTTAATGTATGATTTTCATAGCTCACAATGATATCTGACTGACACACATAAAGATCAGCAGATTTTTGCACGTTTGGTCTCTTTAGCAAACAAAATCACTAGTGGTTTCATCTGACTGAGTGGCCTAAAGGTTAAGGCTCCTGCCTATGAAGCATTGGAGCTCTTTTGCACCCTGGTTCAAATCCCTCCAGTAGGATTATTTGTTAATTTATTTTAATTTTTTCCTTGTAAGTTATGGTGTTTAATACACAATTTACAGTAATGTTTAATTTGTGATTTCTTACATTATGGTACTGCTCATTAAAATGCAGCGAGTTTTGGGTAGATGGCAAACAACATTTTGTGTCAAATAAATAATAAATAATTGGTTTAGAACCTTTGATAATAAATTGTTGAAATGTACAGACACTTGGAAATAGATAAGTAGTAAATGACTGCCTTCCATTCATTTAGCCTATAAATGGACAACATGGCTGAAACCAATTATTAGTATGTTATGATGATTACCATAATGTAAGAAATCACAAATTAAACATTACTGTAAATTGTGTATTAAACACCATAATTTACAAGGAAAAAAAATAAATAAAAAAAAAAATAATACTACTGGGGGGTTTTGAACCAGGGTGCAAAAGAGTTCTAACACTCCAGAGACTGGAGCCTTAACCATTAGGCCACTCAGTTAGATGAGACCATCTGTGATTTTGTTTGCTAAAGAGACCAAACGTGCAAAAATCTGCTGATCTTGATGTGTGTCAATCAGATATCATTGTGAGCTATGAAAATCATACATTAAGGTCACACAGTTTAAATGAGCTTAACACATGTCTGCATTGAAAGGCATATAAGCAATGAAAAGGTGTCTCTGCCTCTATTAAGTGCCTATAGTTTAGTGGTGGATGGGGCATAGGCTTTGTGTTGGAGACTTTGGGGTTAAAATGCGCAGTTCAGGACATGTCATTTGCTTATCATTAAGTTATTGTTGTTATTTGAAAACAAAACAATGTATAAAAATTGTTGAAATGTGGGTTTTAAATAAAGCAAGGTCCATTGTGCCCGGCCACACTGAAAAAAGGGGTTAAAGCTTTTGTGTATGGAAAACTATTTTCATTTTTATGTGTGAGAAGTGAAGTGTCATCTGTGAAAGTGATTTATCATACTCAGGTATGAGAATGAAACACAAAGTCAACACTTTTTAATTGTACATAATTTTGGTTGGAAAGTGTAATAATAATAATAATAATAATTATAATAATAAAAACAATAATACCTTAACAAAATAAATAAATAAACTCCTGCTACTGCTTGGGGATGTGAACCTTCTTTATACTGGCAAGCCTCCATGACACATTGAATGTGCATGAGTCTGATTCTGACCACGACAAATGACAATGAGATTTGTCAACCATCAGGGTCAGAACAGTTTTGCAAACAGACTGCCTACATGTTCATTTTCTTAGCAGAACAAAACCTCCACCTAATAACAGTTAGTTTGGTGGTCTAGTGGAGAAGTATTTTGCCTTTGGAAGCCAGCGTTCATGGTTCAAATCCATCCTGAACCTGCTGTAGAATACTTTTTGTATAATAAATGATGCTAGTTAATAGATATAAGATATAGTAATAAATTAAAATGTTTGCAGTTCTGCATTTTTGTTGTTGAAATCGAGGTAGTGGATTATTATGTATTTATTACTAATATTAATTATTATTATTATATTTTCTTAAACAATTTCCTAAACAATAATACAAATGTACACTCACTGGTAAATATATTACTATTATATGCTGTTAAACAATTTTTTAAACAATTATAGAAATTTACAGAAACTGGTAAATACAGTATATATAATATATATATATACTAAATTAGTGTTTCAAAAAAATTTTTTTTTAACATTAGTTTTGTTTAAGAGGATAATAATTATATTAATTACTATAATACCTTCAGAAAAACAATCTAGGAAACATTGGCACTGCTTGGGGATTTGTACTTTCATTATACTGCTAACCTCCATGAGAAATAAATGTGATGTGTGACTTGTCATGGTTGAGTGTGACCATGACAAGTCAGAAACTCTCAGACATCAGGGTCATCAGATTTCTGCACACAGACTGTGTGCATGTTATCTATGTTAGTATACCAAAAGGGAACTTTTACAGTAGCTTTCTGGATGTTCTAGTGGATAAGCTTTTGGCCTTTGGAAGCCAGTATTCACGGTTCAAATCCATAGTGGACCCACTGTGGAATTTTTAAAATAAATTATGCTAATCTGTTAAAGTCATTTATCAAAGTCAAAGTCATTTATCAAAGTCATTTATCAAAGTCATTTATCAAAGTCAAAGTCATTTATCAAAGTCATAGTCATTTATCAAAATCATAGTCATTTATCAAAATCATAGTCAAAGTCATTTATCATAGTCAAAGTAATTTATCATAGTCAAAGTCATTTATCAAAGTCAAAGTCATTTAGCAAAGTCATAGTCATTTATCAAAGTCATAGTCATTTATCAAAGTCATAGTCAAAGTCATTTATCAAAGTCAAAGTCATTTATCAAAATCAAAGTCATTTGTCAAAGTCAAAGTCAAAATCAGGCATCAGGAACAGCTTTTTTTTACTTTGACTTCGACATATGACCATGTCCTAAAATGAACACCGTAGACTGGGGTGAATGATGTAGCTTTGTGCACGTCCCTGGAATGCCAATTGTCTTTCATATTGGTGTTTTGTATTTCCTCCATATTTCATTTTTTAGATGTACCATCGAATACGCCACTCTGAGTGCATTTACCGGGTGACTTTAGAGAAATTATCCTATCACAGTATTTGTACTTCAGAAGAATGGCAGAACCTCAAGAACTGTGTCATTCCAGCACCTATTTGTAAAGAGATCGAATTGTGAGTAAAGGCTGCAGACCTGTAAACCTAAGTTAATAACAGTGTTCTGGCACACAAGAGGCAACTGGGCTTTTACTTTTATTATGCCTTACTGTGCCTGTAGCAAAGAATTGTCTAATCATAGACAACCCATTCTGAGACTGATTGCCCTGGGTCTATCTCCAGAGACCCACAGTACACAGCAGATGCTATCAGAGGCAGAATACACATATTTGCTTTGTTGCAGACCCTGCAGGATAATATAATATGTCAGAAGTGTGACTAACCATGTAATAATACAATGTGAGCCAAGAGTGCTGCAATATACACAATGCCTGTCTTTTTAGGAAAGCCCTTTTGATGAATTTTTATTCCCTAGGTGGCTCTTTTGTAATGTGCAGATATGTCATGTTTCTATTGTAGGCACATGCAACCTTTATGAATTGCCAGTTAGAATCCTATTTACACTGACATGGTGACTCTTTTTTGTGTGAAATTTCTTTTCCTCAAAATTATGTAGTCTGACAATGTATGATCAAGGAGCAGGACAAATAAAAATGATAGCCCATATTTATTATTTTATTTACTGTACATGCTTCTATAATGCCATAATATTCCATAGCACTTTACAGATATAATTAACACTGTCCCCGTTGGTGCTCACAGTCTACACTGTCTATAAGTATGTCTTTAGAGTGTGGTCAAAAACCGGAGAACCCAGAGGAAATCCACACAAACATGAGGCCGCATGCTTAATTCGATAATAAAATAGTACTATTTTTCTAATCAAAGCGTAACCTTTCTATAAAATGTATAAATAATAATTCATTTTGTGTTTTTTTTTTTTATATAAAGATATCACTTTGATATTACCCCCTTTGAAGACCTATGGCCAGCCATTTATGTGTATATGATACATCAGTCTTGTGGTAAAACTTGGTAAGATAAAATATTAGTAGTATTGTTTTTATGTTACTGTATTATGCTGTGTTTATTATGGTTGTGTGATTTTATATACCTAGTATACTGATACAGGCATTAGAATATCATCAAAAGTTAATGTATTTCAGTAATTCAATACATAAAGTGAAACACATATATCATATAGAGTCATTACAAACAGTGTGATCTTTATCAAGTGTTTATTTCTATTAATGTTGATGATTATGGCTTATAGCCAATGAAAACACAACATTCATTATCTCAGAAAATTAAAATATTATATAAGACCAACTGGAAACAATTATTTTTAAACTCATAAATGCTGGCCTATTGAAAAGTATGTACAATAAATGCACTCGCTACTTGGCCAGGGCCCCTTTTGCATGAATTACTGCATCAATACGGTATGGCATAGAGGTGATTAGCCGGTGGCACTGCTGAGGTGTTATGGAAGCCCAGGTTGCTTTGATAGCAGCCTTCAGCTTGTCTGCATTGCTGGGTCTGGTGTCTCTCATCTTCCTCTTGACAATATCCCATAGAAACTCTATGGGGTTAAGGTCAGGCGAGTTTGCTGGCCTATCAAGCACAGTGATACTGTGGTTATTAAACCAAGTATTGGTACTTTTGGCAGTGTGGACAGGTGCCAAGTCCTGCTGGAAAATGAAATTTCCATCTCCAAAAAGCTTGTCAGCAGAGGGAAGCATAAAGTGCTCTAAATATTTTTGGCAGATGGCAGCTTTGACTTTGGTCTTCATAAAACACATTGGACCTACACCAGCAGATGACATGGCTCCCCAAACCATCACTGATTGTGGAAACTGCACACTAAACCTCAAGCAGCTTGAATTGTGTGCCTCTCCACTTTTCCTCCAGACTTTGGGACCTTGATGTTCAAATGAAATGCAAAATTTACTTTAATCTGAAAACAACACCTTGGACCACTAAGCAGCAGTCCAGTTTTTTTTTCTCTTTGGCCCAGGTAAGACGCTTCTTGAATTGTCTATTAGTCATGAGTGGCTTGACAGAAGGAATGCGACAGTTGTAGTCCATTGTCCTGGATACATCTCTGTGTGGTGGCTTTTGAAGCACTAACTCTTCTGAATCTCCCAAAAAATTTGAATGGCCTTTTCTTAACAATCCTTTCAAGGCTGTGGTTATCCCGATGGTTTGTGCACCATTTTTGATCATACATTTTCCTTCCACTCAACTTTCCATTAATATGCTGGATACAACACTCTGTTAACAACCAGCTTCTGTAGAAATGACCTTTTGTGGCTTACCCTCCTTGTGGGTAAACCAGACTAGAACGGATCTAGAAGAGAGTGAGTGGAGAGGTAACGGGTAAGGCGGGAGTAGACCAGGCGCTCCAAAAGTTTAGAAATAAAGGGGAGATTGGAGACTGGTCTGTAGTTATTTGTGCAGGATGGGTCAAGAGAAGTTTTCTTTAATGATGGAGTAATGATAGAGTGCTTGAAGAAAGAGGGGAAGATCCCAGAAGAAAGAGAAAGATTTTGGTTAGTAGAGTGGTGACCACCGGAGAGAAAGAAGTGGTGCATGTTGTGGGATGAGAGGAAGAGAGGAGCCTGGAGACTTCTTCTTCTGTGACTGGGTCTAATGTGGAGTGGAATGGGGGGTAGCAGCGTTCCGGGGCCGAAAGCTGATTTCCTAATGGATGTTTTCTATTTTCTCTCTGAAGTAAGAAGCCAGACCATCAGCGCAGAGGTCAGTGATAGTGGCCTGCACTTTAAAACTGAGGAGAGAGTGAAAGGTGTCAAAGAGTTTCTTTGGGATGTTGGATAGTGAGGAGATCAGGGTGGTGAAGTAGGTCTGTTTGGCGAGGTGAAGGGCAGAAGTGTAATTTCTTTGCATAAATTTACAGTGAATTAAGGTTTATGGTGTGCTGGTTTTCCTCCATAGATGTTCAGCACTCCTAGAACATCGCTGGAGGAATTGAGTTTGAAATGTCAGCCAGGGCTGCCAGGGCTGGCGTTAGGGGGGGGCAGACTGGGCAGTTGCCTAGGGCCCCCACTCTCTTAGGGGCCCCCAAAGGAGCTGAACTGAAAATAGCAATAAAACAGTGAAAAAAATGTAAAAATACACATATTTGGTATCGCTGCGTTCGTAAGAATCTAAGCTATCAATACATGAAGTAAATTAATCCAATTGGTAAATGGCGTAATGGGAAAAAAATAAAAACGCCAGAATTATGTTTTTTAGGCCACCACGTTGTTACAATACAATGCAATAAAAGGCGATCAAAATGTTGTATCTGACTCAAAATGGTATCAGTAAAAATGTCAGCTCAGGGCACATAAAGTAAGCCCTCACATAGCCCTGTATCTTCAAAAATTAAAACATCATGGGTCTCGGAAAATAAAAAAAATATATTTTTTTTTTACAAATTTCTGTTTTGTTTTTTTTTATGATTGAAATAAAAATGATGTTCAGTATGTTCTTATTCTGACCTAGATAATCAACTTATGAAGTCACTCTTACCATATAACTACGGCCTGTTCCACATCTAAGGTTGGTGTGCGTTTTGCTAAATTTGCCTTTCTAGCCGTTTTTACCGCTAAAAACGCATTAAAAACGCTAGCGTTTTTTCCCCCATTGATTTCAATGGGAACGCATGTAAAAACGCATGCAAAACGCATGTGCGTTTTCAAAGACGCAAAACGCATGCATTTTTGCGAATGCAGCACAAAACGTCTTCCCTGATGTTTTGGGCAGCGTTGGCAAAAACGCATGCGTTTTCTGTTTTTGAAAACGCACATGCGTTTTTACATGCGTTTTTGCATGTGTTTCCATTAAAATCAATGGGAACAAAAACGCATGCGTTTTGATGCGTTTTTGCGGTAGAAACGCATGGAAATGCAAATTGAGCAAAATGCAGCAAAGCGTTAGATGTGAAAGTGGCCTGAGCATTTAGGGCCCACTTTAACCTTTTGCCTAGGGCCCCACTTTGCCTAAAACCGGCCCTGAGGGCTGCTTTACTATGTGTTTGGAGGTTCTGAGGGTGAGGGGCGCTATTTAGTCCAGGGTCCTTCTGAAAGTGTCTTTGTAGTGATTCACAGCCAGATCAGGACAGGAGAAGGAGAAGATTGGGGACAGTAATTAGTGTAAAGTCTGTGAGTGTATGAGGGTTAATGAGATTTCTGAATGTGTGATAAGTAGGATTGTGTTGGGGTGGGCGAGGATTTGTGAGTGTGAAGGAGAGAATGTTGTGATCAGAGAGAGGAAGAGAGGAAGAGGCGAGTTATCTAAGGAGGAGGTTAAACAGAGCCAGACAAAGACCAGGTCAAGGGTGTTAGCATCTTTGTGTGTCTCAGAGGTTGAGAGCTGTGAAAGAGCCAAGAGAAGTGGTTAGAGATAGGAGCTGGGATGCAGATGGGGAGGTGGGTCTGTTTATGGGGATGTTGGTCTCCCACGATAGTGTGCAAGTACTGTTAATAAGGTTAGTAGGGTTCCTATGTGAGGTGGGGGAGGGGTTGAAGTTTGGGAGGGTGGACCATGATTTGGAGAGATATCACCTGACAGGAGCAAGGAGTAGAGAGAAAGAGCAACTGTAATCATCAACATTTACAGAAATAAACACTTAAAAATGATCACTGTTTGTAATGACTCTATAGATTATGTTTTTCACTTTATGTATTGAATTACTGAAATAAATTAACTTTTTGATGATATTTAATTTATAGAGGTGCACTAGTATGTAATTAGTCATAAACACCGTTACTACATACATTTCATCTGTATTTCTTATGCATAGATGTACTTCCATTCACCACCGCATTACTCCATTCAGATGCATTGGGCATTGTACTTTCCATGGAACCGCTGAGACGTTGCAGTGTTTAGATAGTGGAGAGCAGCGTTTATGCACCTTAATTTGACCTTTTAAGGAAACATCCTTGTGATATGCCCATTTCCAATAGTGGAGTGCCTTAATTAGGTGATCCTACAGTTCATCATTATATGGTTGGAACATAAGTATTTGAGAATGAATAGTTGACCTGACTTACTCTTGGCTATATATTGCACAGAAGGAAAGCTTTAGTTTAAAGGAGCAGTCCAGCGCCTTTTCCCACCCAATCTGAAAACACAAAAGGAAGAAAGTGGCGATTACCTGGTGCAATAATGTCATATTCCAGTAGACTTTATGGCACTAACCTTGTGAAGTTGCTCTGGTAAATTAGGCACAACTGTATATATAGTGTTGTTGGGACAATAAACACATCACAGCGAATGTTGGCTGCTGCGTTTTTCTGAAGTCTGGCAGTAGGCTGCTTACCTAGAGCTAATTTTTTTATTGATTCCTCTTACTCTGACAATAGACACTGCTGTATTTAAAAACAAGAAAGTTATTGGGGCAGGCAAGTAACATGTCCAGTTGAGTAAACTACCACATGTACACAATGCTTGCTGAGTGTTGAACAGTTTACAAAAGCATCTCTCCACAAGCAATCTTAAAGAGGCTGAAAAACCTCTACATTACAGTTTGACATGCACAGAACAGCGAAGAGAGATTTCGGTCAGTAGCAGTTGCGTATAAATATCTGCTCATATAGTGAGGCATGCCTTCACTATAGCACGTGGCCGGTATGACTCACATGGGGCTGCTGCAATCTAGGTGATTGTTTGACCTAGCAGTACACACAGGGTTAAGTGTGTGCTAGCTCTGAAGTAGGACACACGGGGTTAACTGCAGCTAGGTCTTTGTGAATGCTGATTGCTCATAGTGATCCCAGGTGTGGGTGTGGCTGGCAGGATATTAGGCTGCCCAGGGCTGAGAGAGGAGATCAGATCAGGATGAACCTTTGAGATTTGAGGTTGTGGGTCAGAGGCATCCCCTCCCTTTGGGATGTGGAGGGAAACTTGCCCTCTCCATGCGGGAGACACCTGTCCCTCTGACGAGTGTGTGAGCCCGTATAGGCTGTAGTCCATGGATATTTTATGATGGACTGTGTGAGTGGATGTGTATGAGGCGGTGCCTTGTAATAGCCACATTCCTTGTATATTGTATGATGGGCTGTGCGTGCATGTGTATGGGCCTGAGTAGGCTGCAGTCCATGGATGTGGTATGATGGACTGGATGTACACGTGCATGGTCCCGATACTAAGCGGAAGTCCATGTAGCCTCATAATGGACGGTATGCATGGGTGTGACTGGGTACGTCTCAAAGGCCAGGTAACCGCCATTGGGACCGACTGTCAGGTCAAGATGGTCCTGTTGATCCATGTATGTGTAAAGGACTGGATGTGGTGGATGTGTCCCAGATCCCAGTGGATCCGTAAAGGTCTCGTATGTACTGAGCAGAAAGATTCCTGTTACTACACTATGTTACAAATTATTATGCAAATTGGTTTTAAGTGTCATAGGTTTTTTGCTTTTTTTGTCAATGAAATGCATTGATGGTATTGTGTCTCAGGGTTCTTTGGATCACTGAAATCAATCTCAGATACCTGTGATAATTAGTTTGGCAGGTGAGCCCAATAAAAGGAAAACTGCGTGTTCCACAATATTGAGCATGCCACAGTTTTCAAGTAATATGGGAAAGTAAAAGGATCTCTCTGCTGTCGAAAAGCAACAAATAGTGCAATGCCTTGGACAAGGGATGAAATCATTAGATACTGCACGAAAACTTAAGCATGATCATCGTAATGTGAAGAGATTTGTGGCTGATTCTGAGCACAGACGTGTTTGTGCAGATAAAGGCAGAATGAGGAAGGTTTCTGCCAGGTAAGTTCATTGGATTAAGAGAGCAGCTGCTAAAAAGGCCTTATAAATTAGCAAACAGATATTTGAAGCTGCTGGTGCCTCTGGAGTCCCTCGAACCTCAAGGTGTAGGATCCTTCAAAGGCTTGCTGTGGTGCATAAACCTACTATTCGGCCACCCCTAAACAGTGCTCACAAGCAGAAACGGTTGCAGTGGGCCCAGACATAAATTAAGACTTATTTTCAAACAGTCTTGTTTACTGATGAGTGCCGAGCAACCCTGGATGATCCGGATGGATAGAGTAGTGGATGGTTGGTGGATGGCCACCATGTTCCAACAAGGCTGCGACGTCAGCAAGGAGGTGGATGAGTCATGTTTTGGGCCGGAATCATTGGGAAACAGCTGGTAGGCCCCTTGAAGGTTCCTGAAGGTGTGAAAATGACATCTGCAAAGTATATAGAGTTTCTGACTGAGAACGTTCTTCCATGGTACAAAAAGCAAAAACGTGCCTTCAAGAGCAAAATCATCTTCATGCATAACAATGCACCATTTCATTCTGCAAAGAATACCTCTGTGTCATTGGCTGCTATGGGCATAAAAGGAGATAAACTCATGGTGTGTCCACCATCTCCCCCTGACCTCAACCCTATAGAGAACCTTTGGAGTATAATCAAGCAAAAGATCTATGAGGGTGGGAGGCAGTTCGCATCAAAACAGCAGCTCTTTGAGGCTATTCTGAAATCATGCAAAGAAATACAAGCCGCAATTCTCCAGAAACTCACAAGTTCAATGGATGCAATAATTGTGAAGATGATATCAAAGAAGGGTTCCTATGTTAACATGTAACTTGACTTGTTAGGATGTTTTGGAGTTAAATAGCTTTTTATTTTAGTGAATGTGACCTCCTAATGCTGCAAATTCAAAAAATGAGCATTTTCAGTTCTTTCAAACATATCAAATGTTTAGAAACTCTACTGTGCCTAATAATTTGGAACTGTGCATTTAGAGTTTTTTTGATTTTGAAGATTATACTGTTATCTATCATTGGGAGGTTTCTTCAATAAAATTCAATGTATACTCTAGTGGGTGATGACTTTTATTACACTAGCTGTCATTTGCACCGAGCATTTAGAAGAATCAGAGAAAAAGAACACTTGCATAATAATTTGGAACATGGTGGGCCCTGGGTATAAAGATCCCTGTAGAGGTATTGGGTTCTGTTGATATGATAAATGTAAATATTGCTATGTATGTTGTTCAAAATGTAAATACTGTCTTGTAGGCTGTACAGAGTGTAGATACGGCTAGGGGGCAGGGACCGCTAAAGGAGCTATGGTTAGTGCTCCTGATAGTCGATGAAGCTGGTGGTAGTGCTCCAATGTAAAACACCTGTAATTATGTATTGTGCTGAACTGTGATTAAATGTTCATTTGCTATATGTATCATGTATTATATGTGAGTTGTAAAAATGTATTGTATGTTATAAGCAGTTTATGATAGCATAATAAACTGCTATATTGTGTCACTTTGGAAAAAAACATGGTTGTTGGTGTCATTCTGCTGCCAAGGGAGTCCCCTAGGCGAGCACTACTTCACAATATACAGACCTGGGAGGAAGAGTATTACTGGGCTATGATGACCTGGAGCCTCTTTTAAAGAATTCATATCCTGTCTATTAGTGCTCTGTCTTTGTTTTTACAAATGTGTGTATGGCGGCCGTCACACGCTTCAATCTTGTGAGCGATATTGTTAGCGATCACATGCACACGCGATCGCTAACAATATCGTTCACATCGCTGGTGAGCTGTCACACAGGCAGACTCACCAGCCATGTTGTAATACTATTGTATAGGTTTTGAGGAGTCTGATCGCTTAAGGGCAATGAAGAGCAGAGATGGGTTCTTGGGTGCAAAGTATTTATAAACACACAGCAAACCAAGGTGAACTTAGTACACAGCAAAAGCACACAACATAACACAACCCCAATATATATAACGTCAAGCACAGTCCTTATGGAAGCAGTCCGAAAAACCAATAGTCCAAAACCGGTAAATCCGGATGCATGTAGTCCATAGCACAAGTCCTGATACCGGAACGACCGGAAGATATAGTCCGTGGCAAAAAGGTCCCCACACCCGGATGACCGGGTAACAAGTTTAAACACAGTTCCGAGTAGGTGATGAAAACACAAGTTCCACAAAGCACACAGTACATACGGTAATAACCGGGAAGTTGCTTTCAAACTTGAACGTCCGAGCCTGAAGGTAGAAGCAGCGGCACCAGAATCACGATGCAGGAAGCTGTAAAGTGAACCGAGATCTCACAGAGCTCCAGGGAAGTGAGTGAATCCAGGAGAACAGCTGAGCAAGAGCAAACCAGGAACCATTATACTCACCTGAGCCAGGTCTTTATGTAAACGAGACAGGAAGAAGGGCAAAACAAAACAATGATCTCCATGCTGACTGAGGGCAAAATAGTCACACGGCAAGCCGGAAAACCTGGAATACTGACACATGTGGACTAGCGAGATCGCTGGTAACCATGGTACACATTGGGTTACTAGGCGCCGCGCGGTGCTCAGTAACCTGACGTTTTCCATAGATACCATCTCCCAGCATAGGCTCTGCCGCTGGGAGATCGTTCATCGTGGGGTTACACACCACGATGAAGCAGATTGAACAAGCGATGATCGCTTGATATGAGCTCCGGCTCACAAATCTGCGATCTAGCGATCAAGCGATATTACATTGTAAAATAGCTTGATTACACGCAGCGATGCACAAACGATATCGCTTAAGTGATCAAAAAGCAGATCACTTAAGCGATATCGTGCAGGAAATTGATGCGTGTGACGGCCGCCTATGTATAATGTATATCTAAAATATATATATATACTAGATGGCGGCCCGATTCTAAAGAATCGGGTAGTCTAGAATTCATATATAGTTTATTTACTAATAGTTAGGGGAGTGCGGTGAAATTAATTGTGTGTATACAGGTGGCTGAGTGGGTAGCAGAGTATACGGTGGCTCAGTGGTTAGCACTGTATACGGTGGCTCAGTGGTTAGCACTGTATATAGTGGCTCAGTGGTTAGCACTGTATGGTGGCTCAGTGGTTAGCACTGTATATGGTGGCTCAGTGGGTAGCAGAGTATACGGTGGCTCAGTGGTTAGCACTGTATACGGTGGCTCAGTGGTTAGCACTGTATACGGTGGCTCAGTGGTTAGCACTGTATATAGTGGCTCAGTGGTTAGCACTGTATGGTGGCTCAGTGGGTAGCAGAGTATACGGTGGCTCAGTGGTTGGCACTGTATACGGTGGCTTAGTGGTTAGCACTGTATACGGTGGCTTAGTGGTTAGCATTGTATACGGTGGCTCAGTGGTTAGCACTGTATACGGTGGCTCAGTGGTTAGCACTGTATACGCTGGCTCAGTGGTTGGCACTGTATATGGTGGCTCAGTGGTTAACACTGTATATGGTGGCTCAGTGGTTGGCACTGTATACGGTGGCTCAGTGGTTAGCACTGTATACGGCGGCTCTGTGGTCAGCAGAGGACGGCGGCTCTGTGGTCAGCAGAGGACGGCGGCTAAGTGGTCAGCACAAGATTGAGTGGTCAGCACAGGATGGAGGGTCAGTGGTCAGCACAGGATGGAGGTTCAGTGGTCAGCACAGGATGGAGGCTCAGTGGTCAGCGCAGGAAGGAGGCTTAGTGGTCAGCGCAGGAAGGAGGCTCAGTGGTCAGCGCAGGAGGGAGGCAGAGTGGTGAGCGCAGGACGGAGGCAGAGTGGTCAGCGCAGGACAGAGGCAGAGTGGTCAGCGCAGGACGGAGGCAGAGTGGTCAGCGCAGGACGGAGGCAGAGTGGTGAGCGGAGAACGGAGGGTCGGTGGTCAGGGCAGGACGGAGGGCTGGTAGTCAGGGCTGGATGGCGGCTCTGTGGTGAGCAGAGGACGGAGGCTCGGTGGTCAGCACAGGATGGAGGCTGAGTGGTCAGCACAGGATTGAGTGGTCAGCACAGGATGGAGGCTCAGTGGTCAGCACAGGATGGAGGCTCAGTGGTCAGCACAGGATGGAGGCTCAGTGGTCAGCGCAGGATGGAGGCTCAGTGGACAGCGCAGGAAGGAGGCTCAGTGGTCAGCGCAGGAAGGAGGCTCAGTGGTCAGCGCAGGAGGGAGGCAGAGTGGTCAGCGCAGGACGGAGGCAGAGTGGTGAGCGCAGGACGGAGGCAGAGTGGTGAGCGCAGGACGGAGGCAGAGTGGTGAGCGCAGGACGGAGGCAGAGTGGTGAGCGCAGGACGGAGGCAGAGTGGTGAGCGCAGGACGGACGGTCGGTGGGCAGGGCAGGACGGAGGGTCGGTGGTTAGGGCAGGACGGAGGGTCTGTGGTCAGCAGAGGATGGCGGCTCAGTGGTCAGCAGAGGACGGCAGCTGTGTGGTCAGCAGAGGAAGGCGGCTCTGTGGTCAGCAGAGGACGGGGGCTCTGTGGTCAGCAGAGGACGGGGGCTCTGTGGCCAGCAGAGGACGGCGGCTGTGTGGTCAGCAGAGGACGGCGGCTCTGTTGTCAGCAGAGGACGGCGGCTCTGTGGTCAGCAGAGGAGTACGGCTCTGTGGTCAGCAGAGGACGACGGGTGTGTGGTCAGCGCAGGAAGGAGGCTCTGTGGTCAGCAGAGGACGGCGGGTGTGTGGTCAGCGCAGGAAGGAGGCTCTGTGGTCAGCGCAGGAAGGAGGCTCTGTGGTGAGCAGACAACGGCGGCTCTGTAGTCAGGGCAGGCGAGGTGGGCGGAGCCGCGCGAGGTGGGCGGAGCCATGGCAAAAGCCCCGGGAGGTGGGCAGAGCCAAGGCGGGAGCCCCGCGAGGCGGACGGAGCCATGGGGGGAGCCCTGCGAGCGTGGGCAGAGCCTGTCGTGAGGTTGACGGGGCCAAGCCGGAGCGGTGTAGCGGGATGGCGGCGGGGTAAGTATACTGGAGACTGGTAGTGTGTGAGTGTGTGAGAGTGTGAGAGTGTGAGAGAGAGAGAGAGACGCAGCGATCCTCCCGCATAGGGCGGCCATCTTGGTCCACCCTGTGCGGGTGGAGCTGTCAAAATATCCGGCCACAACACTACGGAAGTGGCTTCGGGCTTTATATTATAGATATCCTGATCTAAGTGCTCTTTGATAATTGCGCAACACAATGGTCCTTCTTAATAGATTAGTCACATTGAATTAATTTATCAGACATGCAGATCTTTCTAAAGGGCCCGTTGTATGCTACAATATCGTGAACAATATAATTGAAACGTCATGGCTTTTGCGGTGGTGCAAGGACGTCGTTGCGTGTGACACGTAGATACAACCAACAATAAGTTGGCTGATCGTTGATCGCAGGTTTATGAACAGGACCATAAATCAGACATTGGTCGACCAATTCAACCTGCAGCACCGGCGTGTGTGATACCTGGATAACGATTAAAGAAATAATGGCTAGCACTCAATATGATGAGGGTGACGGTACCAGTGAAAGGAATCCGAAGTTCCCAAGACTATATAGCTGTAGGAATCACTACACACGTACGAGGAAATATGCTTTAGGTGAAAGTTTGACAGTGTCCATTCATTGCGACAAAACTATGACGTTTCGGCCCAACTCGGGCCTTGATCACAAAGTCGCTGCAAAATATGAAAGAATGTAAAATAAGAATGTTTTGTAAAGAAAAATATTTACAACATATTTACAATATATGTACAACTCATATATCAAAGTAAATGATTGGAAGGAATCCATGTATACTACATTGATCATGATTGAGAGGAACAACTATATAGACCTGGATAACGATGTCGTTTACGACTTCACTTATTCAGAACTGAGGAACATAGGCATCCAAACGACTGCTAATATCGTTCGCTTGTCACGGAGTCGTTGCTGAGTCGTTTATGATATCTGTATGTGTGACACCTCACTAGCGATCAATGAACGACGTTCAAGCGATGCAGGCCAAGTCGGATCGTTGGTTGTATCACTAGGACATTGAAGCGTGTAACGGGCCCTTAAATTAAACAGTCTGTCACAATACCAATAAATAGAAATCTAGCATGATGAAGTGCAAAAAAAATTAATACCGTACATTAATGTATAAGGTTGTTTTTATTTTTAATAAAATAGGAACTAGTGATGGGCAAACCCCCTGATGTTTGGGATCGACGGGTTCACCCAAACTTTTTGTAAAGTTTGAGCTCGGGGCCGGAGATGATGCAAACTTCCGTCCGAACCCCGAGCTTGGACTTTACATATATGGGATGGGGCAGGGGGGGGATGCAAAATAAAGCATAAAATGATTAATAAACTTTATAATTATATTTGCCGTTCCCGCAATGCATCTTCCGTCTTGCTGTCTCCCAGCTGCATCTACTTTTGGGGCCGCACATTAACTTCTGGGTTTATTCACTCCACTGCTCGATGCTCGGCAATTTTTGGCTGACGTCAGCAGTGTTCGTGCAGTGATGTCAGGGTTCACCCGAGTTCATGGCCCGAGCAATGAACTCAGGTGAACTGTGGTTGTCAGTATCAGCCTGCTTCTCGCTCTTCATAGACGCTTGTCTATGCAGAGCGATGTAGCAGAGCTGACATTGCTATCCATGTGGACTACGTCAGACAGTGGATTTTTTTTTTATAATAAAGATGGAGTCTCTAAATTTTTTTTTCTGGTTTTATTTCTAATAAACAATTTTTTCTCTGTGTTGTGTTTTTTTTTAATGTCTACTAGAAATCCATGGTGGTTATGTCTAATATTGGCCTGACCCCATACATTTCAGGCTTAGGGCCAGCTCATAATACCAGTACCTGGTTGGACCCAAAAACAGGGTGAAGCTCATGTTGTTTTTTTTTAATTATTTCATGAAATTCATGAAGTAATTTAAAAAAAAAAGGCTTTCGTCTATTTTTGTTTCCAGCCAGGAACAAACAGGCAGCTGGGGGTTTGGGACCTGCCTGCTGTACCTGGCTTGCATACAAAAATATGGCGAAGCCTACGTCAAATTTATTTTATTTTTTTTAATAGTTCATTAACATAAAAAAAAACACAAATACTTATAGGGACTGCATCTTTATTAACCCCTCGACCCTCATCTGTATGAAAACTCTTGGCTCTGCTTCATCAGAGACCAAGGGGACAAACAAAGTTCCAACCCCCTGGTTCCTGAAGGAAAGCCCGGAGCACTGCGGCATCGTAAGGGGGGTAATTCAGGTCATGCCACCTGAGCTGTCCTCGGGTTACCCAGTGTCTCCCCGGTTACATTGCCGCAGAGCGCGCTCCTTATGCCAATTACGCACTGAGCTGTCAGGAGATTGCACCACAAAACATGAAATCCATGGCAAAAACTGCGGGAAAAAGTCACAGTGTTTGTGCTTTTTTTGGCCCAGGAGATGAGGATGAACACCTTGGACACAATGCATGCAGTTTAAGGCCTAAATTGCGCCAAAAAGCATGAAATCCGTGGCAGAAACCGTTGGAAAAACGTTGTTTTTTGTGTTTTTTAGGCCCAGGGGAGGCACATGAACACCTTGGACACAATGCATGCAGTTTCAGGCCTAAATTGCACCAAAAAGCATGAAATCTGCAGCAAAAACATTGTTTTTTTGCCACGGATTTCATGCTTTTTGGTGCAATTTAGGCCTGAAAATGCATGCATTGTGTCCAAGGTTTTCATCTTCATCTCCTGGGCCAAAACAAGCATAAAAACCGCAACCGCGACATTTTTCCTGCGATTTTTGCAACAGATTTCATGTATTTTGCTGCAAACTTCTGACAGCTCACTGCATAATTGGTGTAAGGAGCGTGATCTGCGGTATTATAACCGGGAAGACATTGGGGTCACCCGAGGACAGCTCAGGTGACATGACTTGAGCTGTCCTTGAGTGACCTGAGTTACCCCCAGTTATGATGCTGCAGTGCTCCAGGCTCTCCTACATGGACCAAGGGGATAGAAGCTTTGTTCGTCTCCTTGGTCTCTCATGAAGCAGAGCCGAGAGTGTTCAGCATAGAGATGAGGGTCGAGGGATTAATAAAGAGGCAGTCCCTAAATGTGTTTGTTTTTTTATTTTAATGAACTATTGAAAAAGAATTTGACGTGGGTTTTGCCATATTTTTGTATGCCAGCCAGGTACAGCAGGCAGGCACGGACTGCCCCCAACCCCCAGCTGCCTATTTGTACCTGGCTGGAAACAAAAATACAGGGAAGCTATTTTTTTAATTAATTCATGAATTTCATGAACTAATTAAAAAAAACTTTGTGGGCTTCGCCCTATTTTTGGGTCCAGCTAGCTTTCCCCACTGTGAATTGTAGTCCGCAGCCACCCTAGAAAATGGCGCATACATAGAAGCGCCATCTTCTGGCGCTGTATCCAACTTTTCCAGCGGCCCTGATACTGGGTGGCTCGCTGGGTAATAATGGGGTTAGGACCAGTTTTGTATTATCAGCTGGCCCTAAGCCCGAAATTCATGGGGTCATACCAATATTAGACATGACTACCATGAATTTCTAGTAAACATAAAAAAAAACACAACACAGAAAAACATTTTTTTATTAGAAATAAAACAAAATAAAATTTAGAGACTCCATCTTAATTGTAAAAAAAAAATCCACTGTCTGACGTAGTCCACATGGATAGCAGTTCCAGTTCTGCTACATCACTCTGCATAGACAATTGTCTATGCAGAGCGAGAAGCAGGCTGATACTGCCAGTGAATGTCAGAGTTCGGAGTCATGTCTTGGGCCAAGAACGCGGGTGAACCCTGACGTCACCGCACGAAGATAGCCGAGTGCAGTGAATACCGCCAGAAGTAAATGAGCAGCCCTGGAAGCAGAAGTGGCCGGGAGGCAGCAGGATAGGAGGATGCGTCGCTGGAAAGGTAATTATATACTATTAATTTCATTCTTAGTTTTACAGGACATGGACCCAAACTGTAACATGGGTTTCCCATGGAAACCCGTGTTCGGGACCTAGTGACTGAACACTATGTGTTCGGTATGGGTCCAGAATTTTACAGTTCGGGTTCACCCATCCCTAATAGGAACCCATTAACAACAAGTGACACCTGTACAGTATGTGAGCCATGTTTGTTGAACAGCTTGCAATATGGATCCTGTGTCATTTGATTTTTTTTGCATGCATTTTGCACTGCATGTCTTTGGCAGTGGCTTCTATTTTAATCTCCAAAAAATGGGATTTGGGCTAGCTTCACACCACGATTTCTTGTATCCTGTTCTGCCAAAAAATGTGGTGTGAAGCTAGCCTTAAACAGCCAGATGAAGAAATCAAGGTTAAATTAGGTAAAAGTAGTCAAAGTCTGAAATGTTGGGCTCTGTTAACACTTGCTTGACTGTCCATCTTTTTAGATGGGCACAAGAAAAAATAGTAGGATGCATTGTTATGCCAGTCTAAAAAGTCAGATACTCCTGGAAATGAACACAAATGGAGCCCAAAGTTTCACAGTTGAGACTCCTTTTGATTTGGCTAACTCCATCAGGAGTTTGTCTAATTCCAATTTCTCAGGGATTCAGATGGAATTCTTGCATGAAGATATGGACAAAGTAAAAATCCAATACTTTTTGACTAGTTTTAATTCCTAGCTTTTTTTTCTTTTGAGCTTTGAACTTGAAAAGCTGTGTCGTTTCACTATGTCGGTGAAGAAGAATTATCGGCGGGTACCCTATCATAATTGGAAACATGCAGTAACAGTATCACATTGCATGTATGCTATAATACAACATAACAAAGAATTATTCACAGATTTGGAGGTAAGACATTTTCTTTAAATTTTCTCCATTTGCTCATACTGTATAATATTCATTACAGTTTACACTTTGCATAAATTCAGCTTTTTGTGTGAAATACATTAATATCTATAAACTTGGCTTTTCGCATACATAAATTTAAGGGAATTGTGTTCTTTATGCTATCGTTACATATGCCATAAGTTATTAATATGGTTGTAAATGATAATACTCTATAATCAGGTGATTCTAGGATCTAAATGAATTCTGACTTAAGTGACTAAAAACCTATAGTAAATCATGGCTATATCTTTTTTTCCTCAAGAGTAAACTGTATACAAAATAAAGTAGAATGTAAAAATTCCATATAAATTATATAAAAATGAAAGCATAACCGTCATTTAAATTTTTATTTAATAGTTATGTAGTGCAAGTGATTATAATCAACTTTCCCATATGCTTTATTAATGAAATCAGGAAGGCAACTACTGAAAAAACCTTCCACAAGCTGTCCTCAGCGGGCTGTGTGTGAAGCTTATGCTCAGTCACCTCCGTCTTTAGTGGACATGGCCTAAAAGATGTGTTCACAATACAGATAAGATTAATGTCAAATTACCTCATGTCGCCGGCACCATGCTGAGGTCAAACAGCTCCTGACAGTTCCTGTGGGATGTTATCTGACTGCTCATTTCACATGGCCTCTGCTCTGTGCTCTGTGATAACAGGGAGCAGAGGGATGTGAATGGAGGTACCTGCATGAGGTAATTTGACAGTTTTAACATTTATATTGTGAATGCAGCTTAGGCCACACCCCCTGAAGACAGAGGTAACTAAGAATGAACTCCAGCACCACTAGACTCGGTGCTCCACCACCACCCGAGCAGACCCAACCTACTGTCTCTCTCCCCATTGCCCTGTAGAATGTAAGCCCACAAGGGCAGAGTTCTCTCTCCCCTCTGTACCAGTCTGTCACTTTGTTTATTGTATTTTTAACTTGTCTGTATGTAACCCTTTCTCATCTACAACACCATGGAATGAATGGTGCTCTATAAATAAACAATAATAATAATAATAATCTTCACACACAGCCTGCTGAGGACATCTTATGGAAGGTTTTTTTAGTGGTTTCCCTCCTGATTTCAATAATAATGAATATGGGAAAGTTGAGTATATTCACTTGCTTTACATTGCTATTAAATAAATATTTAAATGATGGATATGCTTTAATGGGTCATACAACAATTTGATTTTATTTAAGCTGATTCTCTTTTGTTCTAGAAAAAAGGGCTCTTGATAGCTTGCCTATGTCATGACCTAGATCACCGGGGGTATACGAACAGCTACTTACAAAAATTTGATCATCCCTTGGCAGCACTATATTCCACCTCCACAATGGAACAACACCACTTCTCCCAAACTGTGTCTATCCTGCAGGTAAGAACAGTGATAATGTCTTCAGGGGAGCCAAGTGCAAGTAGCAAGTAGGGATGGGAGAACTTTACAGTTTGGGGCCTGTACCAAACACCTAGTGTTCAGGCTCAGATCTTGAACATGGTCTTCCCTGAAAAGTCAGTGTTACAGTTCAGGATCGTGTTCAGCTATGGAGCTGTAAAAATAAGCAAAATAGCGATTAAACATCAGCATTCAACTTACCAGGCAATTGTACTTCCGGGGCCACTAATTAACTTCCTGGGTCTTCACTCTGCTAGGATGTATGGGCTGTTTCAAGGTTACTCCAACAGCCAATCACAGACGCCCACTCTCTGTGACAGTGTCTGTGATTGGCTGTTGTGCCCCCCACCCATTGACTGATGTCATAGTGTAAAAATAATTAAAATAAAATGGCCTAGTGTTTCGCTGTATTTTTGATTCTCAGCGCCGATAAAGCGGACAGTTACGGGCTGCCACCCCCAGCTGCTTGGCTTTACCTTGGCTTGCAATAAAAACACAAGGAAGCCCATTATTTTTTTGCATCGTATATTCCGGCGTATAAGACGACTTTTTAACCCCTAAAAATCTTCTCCCAAGTCGGGGGTCATCTTGTACGCCGGGTACAGGGCGCCACCTACTGGGGAAAAGAAATGCCGGCATCTGCAGGGGGCCCACCGTGCTTAATATAAGCCCCCCACCCCCCGAAAATGAGCTGTGCAGTGCAGGCAAAAAAAAATAAAAAATTATTCTCACCTGCCTCTGCCGTCCATGTCCTCCGGAGCTTCCCGCTGTCACCGACGCCGTGTACTTAGCCGCCGGGCTCCATAGATGAACGATAATAAGCCATCAGCCAATCAGGCGGGTGCTGGTGTCTGATTGGCCGCAGCATTACCGTACATCTCCTGTACGGAGGTAATCTGCACCGCTCAGTGTGGGTGTACGGTAATGCCAGGGCCAATCAGATGCCAGCAGCCGCCTGATTGGCTGATGGCTTATTATCCTACATCTACGGTGCCTGGCTATGTACAGCGGCGGTGGCGGTGGCAGCGGTAAGCTCCGGCAGGGTCCGGTGACACCGCAGTGGCACAGTGTGTCTGGCTGTGAGTATGTCTGACTGTGTGTGTGTGTGTGTCTTACTGTGTGTGTGTCTGTGTCTGACTGTGTGTATGTCTGACTGTGTGTGTGTGTCTTACTATGTGTCTGTGTCTTACCGTGTGTTTGTCTGTGTGTGTGTGTGTGGCTGCAGAGTAATATTGGGGGTTGATGGGGGCTGTACTCCCCCACCATCACTGGCACGACCCTCTCCATGTCACCTACCCCCCTCCCCTTGACATTGGCATGTCCCCTACTCTGTGTCACTCACCCTTCCCACCCACCCCAGCGCTGGCACATTATGCTCTGTGTTTATAGTACATGGAGGACTATGGGGGTGCATTACACTATATGGAGAATTATGGGGTGCATTATATTATCTAGAGGACTATGGCGTGTATTATACTATATGGAGGACTATGGGGAGTGCATTATAATATATGGAGGACTACGGGGTGCATTATACTATATGGAGCACTATGATGATGCATTATAATTTATGGAGACAATTATACTATATGGAAGTCATTATAATACTTAGAGGGCTCTGTGGGAGCATGATAATACTTGAAGGTGTATGAGGGAGACTCTATACTTTATGCAGGGCTATTTTAGGGCTGTGTGGGGGCCATAATACAGTGTGAAGAGATGTAGGGATGTAGGGGCCATTATTCTATATGTGGGTCCATTATACTGTATGGAGGGCTGTGTAGGGGTCATAGTGGGGATCATACCGTGGAAAAGGGGTAGTCTTATACGGCGAGTATATTCCAAATTCTATATTTTAACTGGAAAAGTTGGGGGTCGTCTTATACGCCCAGTCGTCTTATACGCCGGAAAATACAGTATTTAAATAAATATATTTTGATTTAAAAATGCATGGGCCTTGCCCTATTTTTAAATCCAAGGTAAAATGCAGGCAGCTGGGTACTGGTATTCTCAGCGTGGTGAGGCCCTTAGTTATAGCATCCCTCAGGCTAAAAAATAGCAGCCTGCAGCCACCCCAGAAATTGGCGCATTCATTAGAAGCACCAATTCCTGGCACTTTACCTGCTTTTCCCAATGTCCTAGTGCGGTGGCTTCGGGGAGATAGAAGAGGTTAATGACAGCTCATGATTGACAGCTTGTCATTAACTCGAGATTGATAATGTCAGGCCTCTATGAAACCCACCCATTATCAATCCTGTCAGGAAATAGTTAAAAATCAGACACAAAGTAAAATCATTTATTTGAAATAAATCAGACAGACATGTCTCATTTTCCAATTTATTATTACCCCACACATATCCCTCCTACAGTAATCCACAACGATGGTCCCATGAAGCTCACTTGCCTCTGCTACATCCAGATTCTGCAGACAGGGAAAAAATGTCCTCACTCTGCAGAATCTGCGATCTCTCTGACTGATGCAAGGAGTGGTGACATCATTCACAGAGTCACTCGGGGCTCTCTGTGGCAGTGAACCCAGACGACCCTGGCTGCCGGCAGTGGGACCACATGAGTTTATTGCCGCAAGGAGTCCTCAGTGATGTCACCACTGCCTGCAGCAGTGAACTCAGGTGACCCCGCTGCCAGCAGTTCTGGGCAGCTCTGAATTTAAAAACTTCTGGCTGGTATCAGAACAGCTGATTGGTGTCGTACCCCCCTGACCTGACCAGATATTGATGACCTAGTCCCGGACAACTCTATAAATTGATAGTACCAATATAAAGTTGTGCACCCCCATCTTCATGGAAGTTTTCAGTTTATATAGCGCAGATCAAGGTATCCATATATGAAATTTTAAATATTTATTTTCTCAAATATGATCTAATACCATCTCTCATACTTCAAGTTTTCTATACATAGGTTCTAGAGGGTAAAAAACTTACTTTGAATTTGATTGTATCAGTGGAGAACATAGGACATTGTGCTTTTTATCTATGTTTTATTGTTTCACATAGCTGGAAGGGCACAATATCTTCTCTAACTTGAGTTCCAACGAGTATGAGCAAGTATTAGAGATAATCCGCAAAGCCATTATTGCCACCGACCTTGCACTATACTTTGGAAATAGAAAACATCTGGAAGAGCTGCATCAAACAGGGGCCCTAAATTTTAACAACCAAGTGCACAGGTAATAAGCTGACATATGTATTAAATGACAATTATCTTTAGTGCAAAATATAATATTTTGATAAGGACATAGCAAATTTGTCTAGTGTCATGAACCACAGATAAGATTTCATGTTATATAACTGGGAAAAAAATATTTGATTTGTTTTCTAAGTTTGATTTTTTTTTTATTCTTTTTTTTTTTTTTAAAGCACCTGTCTATAGATATTGCTGGCATACATTTGCAAATGCACCCCCTGGTTTTCTTTTGATTCTCTCTGAAAATTCACTAAAAGTGTCCAGTGTTGGCTGTGTCATATGAACACAGACCTACAGCCAGGATCCATAAGTACTTGGAGTATTTCTACAGGCCTTGTATACTACAAACTGATTCTTTTCTCCAACACTAGATATAATACATACGGTAATCATTCCAAGGAGTACATTAAAAGGAATCTGTCAGCAGGTTTTTGCTTTGTAAGCTGACGTTGAAAGGTGAGAAGCTGGGAATCATTTCGATGATTTCAAATGAGTTAAGACATCAACAAATATCTAGGAAATTAAAATGGAAGCGGTTTTTCAGGCTACATGACAAGGCTGTGTGCCTTACTTTGGCAATTGAAGAAGATTTACGAAATGTGAGAATCTTAACTGTTTTATTACAGTTAAATGTAAATTCCAAGGAAACTGGGACAGGACCTTTTACTAATTGCAACACAAGAAAGAGGCATATTGGATAATCTTGCATCAAACAGTGATTTAGTCTTCAAGCTATCCGATAAGGATGGAAATTTGGTAATACTGCATCATCCCACACATAAAAGATATGTTCTATTATTCTTGATGATCGTAACACCTATGCCTAGTGACACAATCATTGCTTTTTCTAAGGAAATGGAGATCATATTGAGTGAATGTAGAATTAATATCCAAAAACTAAATGAATTATGAGTGTCTAACATGCAATGACCCCAGTATTTTATGTACTCTCAAAAGTGCACAAGGGTCAGGATGTCGATTTGTATCGTGAATCAACTCCTTAACCCAAAACTATGGGATATACATTAATGGGGACCAGTGAAACGTTATCTCACTACCATCTTATGTTCGGGATACGTGAGACATAAAAAAATTTGAGTCGTCCTGAATAGGGATTTACAACTAGTCTCGATCGATGTTGAAGTGCAGTGTTGCAACATCCTAAATGAGGCTGGTATTGCATCTGTAAACACCATCTGAAAATAAGGGGCATACAATATAAGGCACACAATAACTTCATTTTAGTGCTGCTCAACACAAAACTACATTTCCTAAAATGTCAAGTTCTACCACCAATGCATGGGCACAGATCTCCTGTGCTGGTGAGAGGATGTCGTTTTTAAGGATGAAGAGAAGGCATGGTTGAGACCTCAAATAATAATATATTGGGGATGATATATTGACCATATTATACTATGGTCCAAAGATACAGCTTAATTTGACATGTTTGCATAAGAGTTTAATTTCAACCAAATAGGCCTAAAATTCACCTCATTAATCAATAAGAACTTGATTAACTTATTGGATATTATTATCAAAAAGATTAGAGTAGATGCTTACAAACCACAATATGTAGGAAACCAAATTCCACAAATTTACTTAGATTGGATAGCTATCATCCTCAGAATTTGACGATGGCTTTCTTAAGAAACAATACTTATGTGCACGGCATATTTGCTCCACATCCTCTATGTTCCATCAGGAAGCCAGCCTGATGAGATCTAGATTTGTGTAGAGAGGATACCTACAATCTGTTTTGACTGAGGCTTTTAAAATGGCAATTGCCACATATAGCAATGACCTTTTGCGATCTAGAGAGAAATAGGAGAATTCCACTATCCGCATTATAGGCACTTTTGACTATCATTCCAGGAAGTTCCGGGAGGTGATCAACAGACATTGGGGCAACCTTAAGGCAGATAGACATCTGTGACTTAATCCCCACATCTCCAGCTATTATATACAGGAAAGGAAGGTCATTAAGAGACTTTAGGGATAAACAAGAGCGGTCTAAGTAGGAGCGCTGGGGCACAATAACCACGGGAAGATTAGAAAATAGGTGACAAACCTTTATTTCACCATGAGGCGTGTCAGTAGTGGACTGCTACTTTCCTCAGGTCGTATATAACACCTGAGGAAGGTAGCAGTACGCTACCGAAACGCCTCATAGTGAAATAAAGGTTTGTCACCTATTTTCTAATGTCCCCATGGTTATTGTACCCCAGCGATCCTACTTAGACCACTCTTGTTTATTCCTAAATACCACGTCCCTGCCCTGAGTGTACGCGGCAGGAGCTGCTCCAGGCCGATTTCACTCATTATGCACCCTTGAGGACCTGTGGGTGACATATTTCTGGATTGCCCAATCACATGACCAGATTGAGGATCACGTGACCGGATCCAGGAAGACCCACACGGCAACTCTGAGCCTCCGCCAATGATCGTTACACTGGGGTTGTGCAGGGGTGCACAACCCAGGAAGATGAGAGGCTAATTGTCCCACACACTCCTTTAATCGCATTGGAGGATCGGGTGTCTCTCATGCTTAGTTTGATATATGAAATCAATATGTTCTACATTCTTACCATGTGTTTTTGGAGATCACTAATATGTTTAAAAACTTTGTTGTGATGCTTATTGATCTGAAGTCTTTAAAGGCATCAAGTTATGAGATTCTCAGCTTTACCTGGTAAATACAAGTAGGATTAGTGCATGCATATATGTGGAAGGCAGGGTCAGTGTAGCGTACATGTTACTTCTGGTATCTGAGAGGCATACATTACCTCCAGTCTGGGTAACTTTGCTTCAAATAGCGCATGTGAATATGTGGAATGCATTAATGAAATACAAGATCTGTGTAGCATGCACATAATTTCCTGCATTTTATATGCATACATCACTTCCGGCCCCGGGGTTATAGCGATACTCAGGGCACATGTGCAGGGAACAAAGCGCACATAATGGAAGGAGGCAACCAGTCCGTCCAGGTAATATATACATATTGATATGCATATATGATAGAAGTGGGAAAACTTCAGTACATGCTGCATGCACTCCATATCATATAAGGGACCACCGAGTCACCTGTGCCCTGCAGCATCTTGCCTTAATTTCCTACTATGTCGGATATATGTCTTCATATCTGCCACTCCTCATGAACCCAATGCAGGGGGGAATGTGTTGAGTGTGATAAGAAAAAGAAAATAAATAACTCACGTACGTATATATTTTGGCTTGTTACTAGATGACTGAAATAACATTGTTATGTCATAAGATCCTCATATTGTAAACTGATATAACTCCTATTGGTATTTAGAATAGATGTAATATTTCAGGAGTATGGAAAGGGGAATTCGCTCAACCACCTAATACTCACTCGGCTCCCGGGCTGCTGGTTATGGTAGCTCGTCCATTCACATAGTATAATAAGTAGAACCAGTGCCAACGATGCGGATTATCCCTTTGTTCAGAAGTTTAAAAGCGCACAAAGAACAACCCCATTAAAGGGGGAAACGCTAGACGCGTTCGGGGAACACGTCCCCTTAATCATTAGCACGTCTATATACAACACATAACAAATATATATACACATTAAAAACCTTTACAAGTGTGCACATTTAATTAGTGATTGCTCCGGAGCGTTAACTCCTATCTCTCCGGTCTGGAGAGAATGGAAAGCTAGATAAGTAGTAAATCATTGCTTTTTTCTCATATACATGTCATCACATATACCCATATTATATATTTATTTATTACCGTATATAGTTAATATTATATGTATGTGTACAGCAGACTCTGGTACTAAGATGTATGCAAAAATATGCTGATCTCATATTATCCTTATATATATATACATTCGCAGAATCATGCAGCTATGTCCCTACATACATCATATATATGGTTCAAGGAACCTTTAATATGGATTTACATTGTTTTTAGGTGGCGAAATTATGAATGGAAAAAATATATATACATTTTTGCATTAATATTGTAAGTCATTTCTATAATTGAGACCCTGTGGAAAGCGTGAGTCAAGTTTCAGGATCCACAGTTTCTCTTTGTCATGTACCAGTTTTTCCCGGTCCCCCCACGATATGGACGGAACACTTTTTCAATGGCTTTAATTCTCAATGGACTTAAATTGCCCACATTTATATCTTTAAAGTGTTTTGAGAGACCCGAGATACCCGATCTAATGGTTTTAGGGTCGGATTTAGCTGCTGAAAGATGTTCTGAGATTCTGATTTTGAGCGTGCGGGTCGTGCAACCAATATAGTATTTTTTGTAGCTCTAACATGTGGCCATATAGACCACATGAGTGCTGTTGCAATTTAGATGTGCATTTATTTGATAATTTTTACCATTATGCAAATTCTGGAAAACTGATCCAGAACTTGCATAATTGCACATCCCACATCTCTTTTCTCCACATTTGTACATTCCCTTGTACATTAACCAAGTCGGGATTTTACTCTTCTGGCCTGAAAAAATACTGGGCGATAATACACTGCCTATGTCTCTTGCTTTCTTCGGGATCATTCTCCACCCATGTTCCAGGATAGAAGACAATGTGTTATCCTGGTAAAGGATGGGAATGTTCCTATCCAATATTTTCTTTATATCCCTAAACTGTAGACTGAAAGGTGTAGAAAATACAGGTTTTGTATATACATCCTGTGAAATTTTATTCTTCTCTTTCAGAAGTGATTCTCTGCTTCTTTTCTCAGTTATATTCCTCGCTCTATCCAACATCCATCCTGGATACCCCCTGTCTTTTAATCTGTTTCTTATAACTTTTGTTTCCTCGTTATAATCTTGGATTCTTGAGCAGTTTCTTTTAGCCCGAATCAACTCCCCTTAGGGCAAGTTTTTAATGATGTAATTGGGGTGACAACTATCCGTGCGGAGAACAGAATTTCCACTAATCTCCTTCCGGAAAAGTTTAGAATGTATCTTGCCAGTTGTTTCATATCCCATCAGGACTAGATCAAGATAATGGGTAGAATTTCCATGAACTTCCATGGTAAACTTCAAATTGAAGTAATTTTCATGGAAGTTATCCAACAACATTTGTGGGGTTAGTACGGGAGACACATCTGGCGACAATGACCATATAATGATCATGTCATCAATGTATCTCCCGTACCAACATATATGACCCTGAAACAGTCTTCCCTCTAGATATATATGTCTTTCTTCCCATTTTTGCATGTATAAATTGGCCAGCGATGGGGAAAATTTTGACCCCATTGGGCAGCCACAGCGTTGAATAAAGTAATCATTGTTAAATACAAAATAGTTGCTTTTGAGAAGATACTGTAAACTCATCAGTATGAACTCTTTCTCTAAATTATCAAAAGCAGATGTTTCTCTGAGTATTTGTTCTACTGCCCAAATTGCTTTGTCATGAGGGATGGCAGAATAAAACTGGGTCACATCACTAGTGATCCAACAGTATTTGTCACACCAGTCCATATGTTCAATTACCTGTAAGAGATGTTTTGTATCCCTTATCCTTTCAGGCATGTCCTCCACCAAGATATGCAGCCTCCCATCCACCCATTCCGAAAATCTCTCGTGCAGGGATCCAATCCCTGCAATGATCGGCCTCAGAGGTGGGGGAAAGGCAGCCTTATGGACCTTGGGGAGAGCATGAAATAATGGAACGATAGGTTTTTCCACGGTTAAGTATTCTTTCTCTTTTATATCCAATACCCCATGGATAGACCATCCTCCAGTATTCTATTCAATTCAGATGCAAAAACATTTGTAGGGTCTCCTGATAAGGGGCGATAGATATCCGTGCCAGTCAACATAGTCAAAATATGTTTTTTATATAAATCCGAATCCAACACCACTACCGATCCCCCCTTATCGGACATTCTGATAATTACATTAGGATTATTTTCAAGATCTCTCATAGCCTGCCTCTCATCCCTCGGTAAATTTCCTCCCGTATGACTCATATTATCCAATAAGTTTCTCAAATCTTGTTCCATTGCCCCCTGAAAGGTTTCCATTACTGGGACCCTTGAGGCAATGGGATAATAGGTAGGATTAGATACTATATTTTTCATGCATTCTTTATTTTTTATTCTGTTTATCTCTATATCATTATCTATAGTCAAGTCCTGTAAACCATTGATAGATATTGTTTCTGCTAGCCCCCCAGATGAAGAGGAAAACAGTCATTCTTTATAAAATCTTCATGATTTGTTTGTTGGTTACTAGTATCATCTCTGTTGTTCATAAAATGTCTCTTGACTGTCAGGTTCCTGATAAATTTATTTAAGTCTTTTATAGTTTGATACAAACTTGCTTGACAACTCGGCAAAATTTAAACCCCTTTCTAGCAGTCTGATCTGTGCATCTGTCAATATGCTAGCAGACATATTGATAACAGTATGTTGACCCATATCACTTACTTTTTCTTGTTCTTCTTGTTTCTCTTTCCTCCACCTCCTCCTTGACTGCCTCCTCCTCCTTGATTCACGTTTTTTGGAATTGAATCATTCCTTGTGTTATAATATCTGCTAGATCCGCCCGCAAATTCTTCCAAATCGGATCCAACAGATTTCTCGGTAGCATCTGATGTATTCACGGGGGAGGAGAAACTCACATTACGGCTGCCCGTATTTGGTGGATTCCGCAATATGGGTTTTGGTTGTTGTGGTTTATGTGATTTTTTGGGAGGATGCAGAGAATGTGGCGTCCGTGGAGTCTTCGAAGTATTGGGTTTCTTTGGGGTATTAGACTTCCAGATGTACACGGAGTCAGTTTCATAATCCTTCAAGTCCCGCTCATATTTAGACTTTTTCAAATTGATAATGGATTTCTCCAATTCATCCTTCTTTTTGTGCATACGATCATATAAACTTTCATATGCTTTTTGATCAATAAATTGTCAGCTTCCTCCTGCAATACCTTTATGTTGTCCTCCAAGTTTTCCAACTTCGCCTCCTCTTCAGCCAGGATCAGACTGATTAACTTTAAAAAACAGTCTGTTAAGACTTCATTCCAGCGTCTGGTGAAATCCTCATTAAACTGTGTGGTGGCCACTTTTTTAATTCTAAGACCCCTAGGAATCATCTTTCTTGTCAAGTACTTGCTCAGGGTCGCGTGGTCCCACCATACATGCAAGTGTTGCAGTAATCATTTTTCCAGTAAAGCAAACGCTTTCGAAATCTCCGGAGTGCAGGAATTGACATTTTCGCCTCCAGCAAACAATATATCCAGCTTCTTCCTCCAGGCCTCTCGGCCTGAATTAAGGTAATCTCGTGTGGAGTCCATGATCGGTAATTCCCTATGCTGTGTTCTGTTAATGCACAGGTGTGTGAGAGGTGGATTTTATTAGATATTTATTAGATAAGAAGTTGTATATTTGTATTCTTTTTAACATATTAATTTTAGGTTATGTGAGAAGGATGAAGTAGGAAGTATAAAGATGTTTTTAAACAAATGCAAATTAATAGACAGTGTATATATATGGTGTTAAATCTGTTCTGAATAAGGCAGTTCTTCCATGGAATAATAATCTGCAAAAGAAGAACATATACATATTTGTTTTTTGTTTTTTTAAATGATTGTTTATGAATAAGGAAAACTATAAGAGTGGAGACTATAATATACTATATACATACATTTCCACCTCTGAGCTAATTAACCACGCACATTGAAGTGAACAGCACTTCTCCAAGAGGGTGTAACGTCTCTAAACAATGAAGGTAAAGCACTTGAATAGACCAAACAGCTGATTACTTGACCTATATATGTATATAAAGACCATTTATTCTATGTTCTGACATACCTGAGGAAGGCTGTGTGTACAAAATATTCAGCCGAATCGCGTTGTATGACCCCCCTTTTTTATGCATCAAAACCTTTTTTTGTTGTTAAATTATTTTTTTAATAAACCTTTGAAAAATAAGAAGAAGGGCTTACTCCAGTGATGGCGAACTCCAGGCCTCGAGTGCCACCATCAGTGCAGGTTTTCAGGATTTCCTTATATTGCACAGGCGATAATATAATCACCTGCACTGCTGATAATTCCAATCCCTGTGCAATGCTGAGGAAATCCTGAAAACCTGCACTGTTGGTGGCACTCGAGGCCTGGAGTTCGCCATCACTGGCTTACTCCATCACTGTGGCAGCGCCCTACATCTTTCCGGATGTTATGTGAAATCCCTCCATTTGTTACGGTCACACTGGCATTGTGATCTGAATGATCCGGGATGAGGCTGCACACCATAATCGCAGGACTATAATCTTTAGACCAGGCATGGTCAGATAAGCAAGAGACAAGACATCTATAAGGTGAGCAATAAGATTTATTTACACCGCATAATAGATCCAAACACGCTGCACTCAGATCTGCGCCATTTTTCTTGTTTATCTCCCTACCCACCATTTAGACTCCACAGCCTTGGAGATCTACATATATTGCATGAAAGAGAAGAACAAAATTTCACAAGATGTACATACAAAACCTGTATTTTCTACACCTTTCAGTCTACAGTTTAGGGATATAAAGAAAATATTGGATAGGAACATTCCCATCCTTTACCAGGATGACAAATTGTCTTCTATCCTGGAACATGGGTGGAGAATGATCCCGAAGAAAGCAAGAGACATAGGCAGTGTATTATCGCCCAGTATTTTTTCAGGCCAGAAGAGTAAAATCCCGACTTGGTTAATGTACAAGGGAATGTACAAATGTGGAGAAAAGAGATGTGGGATGTGCAATTATGTAAGTTCTGGATCAGTTTTCCAGAATTTGCATAATGGTAAAAATTATCAAATAAATGCACATCTAAATTGCAACAGCACTCATGTGGTCTATATGGCCACATGTTAGAGCTACAAAAAATACTATATTGGTTGCACGACCCGCACGCTCAAAATCAGAATCTCAGAACATCTTTCAGCAGCTAAATCCGACCCTAAAACCATTAGATCGGGTATCTCGGGTCTCTCAAAACACTTTAAAGATATAAATGTGGGCAATTTAAGTCCATTGAGAATTAAAGCCATAGAAAAAGTGTTCCGTCCATATCGTGGGGGGACTGGGAAAAACTGGTACATGACAAAGAGAAACTGTGGATCCTGAAACTTGACTCACGTTTTCCACAGGGTCTAAATTATAGAAATGACTTACTATATTTTTATTAATGGAAAAATGTATATATATATTTTTTCCATTCATAATTTCACCACCTAAAAACAATGTAAACCCATATTAAAGGTTCCTTATACCATATATATGATGTATGTAGGGACATAGGTGCATGACTATGCGAATGTATATATATAAGGATAATATGAGATCAGCATATTTTTGCATACATCTTAGTACCAGAGTCTGCTGTACATACAGATAAGATTAAATATATAATAAATAAATATATAATATGGGTATATGTGATGACATGTATATGAGAATATGAGAAAAAAGCAATGATTTACTACTTATCTAGCTTTCCATTCTCCCCAGACCGGAGAGATAGGAGTTAACGCTCCGGAGCAATCACTGATTAAATGTGCACACTTGTAAAGGTTTTTAATGTGTATATATATTTGTTATGTGTTGTATATAGACGTGCAAATGATTAAGGGGACGTCTTCCCCGAAACGCATCTAGCGTCTCTCCCCTTAATGGGGTTGTTCTTTGTGTGCTTTTAAACTTCTGAACAAAGGGATAATCCAAATCGTTGGCACTGGTTCTACTTATTATACTGTTTAGAATAGATACCATATGTACATACCCTAAAAATATGTAGATTGATATATTGGTTATCTATACCCACACTGTATTGATTATTTAATATTACTGGTTACACATCTTGTTAGAGCGGGTTTATTTATATCCCCCATTAATTCTAACCTACATATATGGAAAGGATTTAATACAGAGCTCTACATCCCCCATTTGTTCAAACTGGCACAAGTGGATGGGATAAATATCCAAAACCTTCTGAACTATATATTGGCCACTTTACACATGGCAACAGGAAGATAGAAACCGGCAGGTGTCGGAGACAATTGTACCTTTTACCTTCAAAACACCTTGAAGTGGCTGCGTGTAGTTCAGGTATCTGCAAGGTGTTTTGAAGGTAAAAGGTACAATTGTCTCCGACACCTGCCGATTTCTATCTTCCTGTTGCCGCGTATAAAGTGGCCATATAGGTTTTGAGATGACAGACTCATTTTTATTTTTATGCTATCCTCCTCTGAAGGTGGGGCATAACAGTGCTTGTATACCTACACTATATCTTTGCCCTATTTAAGGCTGCAGTATCCATGTTGTTGCCTCTTGTTGGTGTTGTAGTTTTTGTATTTTTTGGTTTTGTCCAGGTCTACCTAATATAGGGATTGTCAGGGCCCACAGGGACAACCGTTGTGGAGCAGAGGCATTACTTTGATCTTTTTATGGTGTTAAGCTCCCCTGTTTGGCAGGGTTCATCAGAGTAAGATTAGTTGTATATAGGGCCTTCCCTTTTTTGTGTAACCTCACCCGCCTTTTTGTGTTTTGTGACACTAGTATATTACCTTTGGACTTGCTATTAATCTGTTCCTGTGTATTTATGGTGTCACATACACACTTCTCAGCATGTGACTTGGGGTGCTCCTACAAGGGTTAATTTATCTTCTCGGACTCAACCTCTGTTCTAGGCTGTAAAGTGAGCATAAATCACAACTCAACACGGTCCACACACCCCTGGTCCACAACATGCTGCCATCACTCATCAAACATAAGGGGTGATGAGTCCCTGAAATATGCTACTGCTTGACAATCAACAGGGTCACACACACACTCTGTAAGACTATGGATTCTTTAGACGCGTGGGTCAGTGGTGTGTCCCTGCCTTTATGTCCAGCCTCACCACAGGTATGATGTACTGGTGACTGACAGTCTCCAGTTGTAACTTGATCTTTCTATTGATACACCTTTTGTGTATTGGTTTCTGCAGATCTCTTCCTTGTCCAATTCTGAGAGCATTTGGAATCTGCTCTACTCAGCTCCTTTGAGCCCACTATTCATCATTCAACTTAACCATACTTCTGACTGAGGGTTTGACATGACCTGACTTTGATGTGATATTTGACCTATAAGTGAGAGCAATAAGATTTAGAAGGAGAAAGGGGTGATGGATATTGTGGCAGTAGAGGTTTATGATTTCTATTTGTTATGATTTATTTTTGCTATATAACCAATTTTTGTGTTTTTTTGCTATTGAGTTTTTTTATAATAATTACCTGTTGGTGTGATAATAGGTGGACATTGTAACATCTGCAGGGACCCCTTGTATACTCTGACTACAACGCCTTTTTTTAATTGTTTTTATATACACTGTGTGTGGTTCATGTGGTTTGTCCAATAAAAGAAAATTTTGGATACTGAAAATATTTTGGTGATCGCTCCCATCTGTACATGTTTTCTTTCTCTCTATGAATAATTTATCAGGGATCAGTTCCTGTCAGTGGTTGGCAAGTGCTGCCAACCACTGAAAGTGAAACCAAGTGCTATGTCCCGATGTGCTGCAGCTCATCGGGACATTTCACAAGGGATTGAGTGCTGCAGCAGTGTGGTGCCCTATGGGGCTGTGTAAAACAAAGAATGAATTAAAAAATAAAGTTTTAAAAATATGAAAAAAAAACCACAACAGTTCAAATCATCCCCCTTTTACCCCATTCAATATAAAAATATAGAAAAACACACATATTTGGTATTGCTGCCTTCAGAAATGCCCGATCTATCAAGATATAAAATCAGTTTAATCAGAGCTGTAAACTGCATAATGGAAAAAAAAAGGTCCAAACTCCAGAATTTCGTTTTTTTGGTCGCTGCAACATTGCAATAAAATGCAATAATGGGCGATCAAATCACCATATCTACCCAAAAATGGTATCAGAATCATCAGGTCAAGCCGCATAAAATAATCCATCATACATGCCCAGATCTCGAAAAATAAGGACGCTACGGGTCGCAGAATATGGCGCAAAAAGTGCAATTCTCTTTTTTCTTTTCAAACTTCTGAATTGTTTTTCACCACTTACATAAGAGTAAAGGAATGCATGTTTGGTATCTACAAACTTGTATCAACCCGAGGTATCACATCGTCATGTCAGTTTTAGTGAACATGGCGAATAAAAAACTCAAAAAACAAATGTGTAATTGCACTTTTTTTGCAATTTCACCGCACTTGGAGTTTCTGTACACTATATGGTAAAATAAATGATTGCATCTGAAAGTACAACTCGTCCCGCAAAAAACAAGCCCTCATATGTCTATACTGACAGAAAAATAAAAACGTTATGGCTCTTGGAAACAGGGAAGCAAAAAACAAAAAAATGAAAACAAAAAATCGCTGGATGCTCCCTGTGTTTTACAGGCACCCCCTTCCTATAGCAAATAGAGAATGTGAGGCTCTACCACCAATGACCATTTGGTCCATCCTTTGAAGTTTGCAGAAGTGTGAGAAATTTCAATTTCTTTGTTCTCCTGGAGACCCCCCTTGGTTTTCAGTTCCTGAAATCAGAATAAAGGCCCAGTCACACATAAAGAGATCGCTAACGAGATCGGTATTGCGTCACAGATTTTGTGACGCAACAGAGATCCCAAAAGCGATGTCATTCTGTGTGACACGCACCAACGATCTGGCCCCTGCTGTGAGATCGTTGATCGTTACACACTGCTCTGGTCATTCCTGCGTCGTTGTGCTCCCGCTGAGAATGCTACATCGTTGTGTTTGACAGAGATAATGAGCAACGATCTCAATGCTACGCTATGGAGAGAAAATTCACAACGACCTCGGTATAATTCTGGATCGCTAGTGCGTCGTTTTTCACATTGCTGGTAAGATGCCTATTTGACATCTTACCAGTGATGTGTAAATGACGCACCAGCGATCTCTGCACATCGGGATCGGGATCGCTGATGAGTCGTTATGTGAGACTGGGTCCTTATGGCCGCTTTACACGTCCCAACATCGTTTCGATATTGGATACAACGGCACGGGAGCGCGCAGTTTTTGGGCAGAAATCCAAGATCGCATAGGAGCTGTCACACAGGGAGATATCGGCAGGCAACACAACTGCGATGTCTACGCCCCCTTGTACGCGCGAACCAGGGAACGACCATTTAACATGGGTGAGAATAGGGCAAGTTGTACTCCAAATCATTGTTGGGCTGTCACACAGCACGATCCTGCCAGATCGTCCATCCAATATCGGCCAGTTGGAGAGCCTGCTCATTTCTCCCCCGATATCGTTTTGGCATCGTTCTTGCATCGAATTGTACATTCACACCATACAACGCACAAACGATATCGGCGCCAACGCACGAACCACGTGACTTTTTATCGAAGTTGGACAACGACATCGGGACGTGTAAAGCAGCCATTAGAGTAAGTTATGCCTCTTTTGTGTAGAGATGCAGCCTTCAACAAATTTTAATTTACTGCTGTTAATTTACTGCTGTTATCATTCATTGCTTTACAAAGACATATTTCTCCTTCGCCTCATTGGGGGACACAGGACCGTGGGTGTTATCCTGCTGTCCACTAGGAGGCGACACTAAGCAATCTGCAAAAGAGTAACAGTGGCTCCTCCTCTGCAGCATACATCCCTGAGGCAGGCACTGCCTCCTCAGTTTTTTGCTTAGTGTCGAAGGAGGCACACGTCTATTTTTACTCTCTATTTTTTCTCATCTTTTTTCTTCCAATGAAGAAAAGTGGGTCCGGCGTGGCCCCCGGCATGCTCCTTCCTCGGCCACCCACTGTTGGGGCGCTGGGTTGACGTTGAGAATCCCTACATATGCCGTACTCCTTTCTCGGCCTCCCACTGTTGGGTTGCTGGGTTAAAGTTGAGACAGCCCAGCATAACACCCTCCTTCCTCATTCCCTGCGGTCTGAGGTGAAGTAGAAGCTGCCGGACTGCCAGATGACGACCCCCTAATCACCCCTGGGTGTTTTAGGCAGTGGCACCACAGGTATCAGCAGCCCCTGGCTGCATGGGCTGGACATGGTATGGCAGCCTGCAGCAGCACGAGCTAGCAGGGTATACTGGAGCCTGTGGAAGTCTTACAGGCTTCCAGATGCTGAGGCTACATGGAAGGGGCACTTGCACTGGTCCTCCTCCCTCACCAGGCAGGCTTCAAGTGCTTAAGCACAGCCTGCACAGCTAAAAGGGGCACACAGCACATAGGATTGCAGCTGCATCCAGGGAGCAGCTTGCATCCTGAATCTGGGGCACACCTGTGGACCATCCTCCCTAATATACTGGCGGTTCCCCCGCCAGTGCCTTACTCTCTGCCCCCGGGACCTTCTTTTCCCGGTTTTCTGGGCCCCCCGGCGCCGTTTTCGCGCCTCCGCGCCGGCCCCTCACTATTTCCGGGGACCTCAACTAATTGAGGCCCCGGCTTGGGCCTAGCGGGAGGCCGCAACCCCTGCACCGCCCCCGTCCCGCCCCCCGGATGACGCTGATCGCGCGTCATCATGGGGGCGGAGCCGAGAACGGGCGCGTTTTCCAGCTTGGAGCCCGCCCGTTTAGCTCCGCCCCTTCCTCCTTCTTCTCCACGGACGCCATTTGCACTGCACGTGGACCCGGCCTCAGCCATCCGGGGGGACACAGGATCCAGGCGGCCTGTCACAGCGGCGCTGGGGGCTGGTAAGACCTCTGCAGGGATCTCCTCTGCAGAGGTTCTCTGTCTCCCTCCCTCTCTCTCTCCTCTGTATCCCCCTGCAGCAGGCACTGTTAGCCCACAGTGACCCTACTCAGCCCATCCACTAAGGGCCCAGGCACCTAGCTGGACAGCTAGACAGTGCCTGATTACACAGGGAACTCCTGGTTACCTTCTCTATTATTCTCTAGCCCATACCACATTGTCTGGCAATAGGAGTAAGAAAAGCTCCAAGGCAGCCAGCACTTACTATGCTACCTGCACTGTTTGTAAGGCTGACCTCCCTGCAGGATGCACCTCGCCACATTGTGAGAGCTGCGCGCAGGCTGCGGTTACTGAGACCCCCACTACCCGGGCTTCTACCAGTGCCCCTGACCCTATCCCTGCGTGGGCCACGGTCATGTCTCAGAATATGACGCAGTCCATTGACAGATTGTCTGCCACACTGCTGCAGTTTATGCAAGCCCGTCCGCCACCTGCATCCGCTGTTCAGGCTTCTGCGTCACAGCCGGATGTCTCAGAACCGCGACAGACTGCTGACCCTGCCCCGTCAGCCTCCGACTCTGGCCGTAAGAGACCACCTCCATCTCCAGAGTCCCCTGCAGGCTCTGCAGCCTCTGCATCCCGAAGGCGTCAAGATGACGCGCAGGAATCCGAAGGTCTCTGTTCTTCGGGCTCAGAGGATCCCTTAGATGAGTCCCTAGATTTAGATGCGACCAATACGGTCGCGTTGGTGGAGGATTTGATTACTTCCATCAACCAGGTTCTGGAGGTGTCAGACCCTCCGGCTGATACTCCAGAGCATAAGGTGTCCTTTAAAAGAGCCAGGAGACCACATAAGCATTTCTCGGACCATCCAGAGTTCCAGGAAATCCTCAAGAAACATAGGTTACACCCTGACAAAAGGTTCGGTAACCGTAAGGCTCTGGAAACGCGTTATCCCTTTCTGCCTAAGGTCACCCAGGATTGGACAGACCCGCCGCAGGTGGACCCTCCCGTTTCTCGTCTCGCTACTAAGACCCTCCTGTCCTTACCGGACAGTTCATCCATAAAGGACGCCACTGACCGTCAGGTGGAGCAGATGGCGAAGTCCATCTTTGAGGCCTCAGGCTCTTCTCTAGGGCCTGCCTTTGCCTCGGTTTGGACCTCAAAGGCTATTATGACTACAGCTAATTCTGTACACTCGGCCCTTCGCCTTTTGCAGGTCGATCCAGCCTTGTTAGACCAGGTTGCCCAAATCGCTGTGACCGCCGAATATTCGATGCATGCTGCCTTCGATTCAGCTAACTGTGCCGCGGCTGCGGCTTCCAATGCCATAACCATCAGGCAAGCCCTCTGGCTACGAGAGTGGAAGGCAGATGCGGCGTCTAAAAAGTCGCTCACCTGTCTTCCGTACAACGGTGGCCGTTTATTCGGTGAAAAGCTGGATCAATTGATTTCAGATGCCACTGGGGGTAAGAGTACCTCTCTTCCACAACGTCAGATTAAACGACCCTTCTCTCGTCGCCAACAAACCCGTTTCCGGTCCTTTCGGAACTCCTTTGGTTGGTCAGTCTCGAAGCCCCCGACGGCGGCCAATAGGTCCCCACGTAGGGAACGCACGCAGACGACACGGAAGCCTGGTGCAAACTGGCAGTCCCATTCCCGCCAGTCGAGATCCAAGGGCTCAAAGCCCAGCAGATTCTCTTCTTCCTGACTCTCCCCCTTCGGGAGACACTATTCAGGTTGGCGGCCGACTTTCTCGCTTTCGTCAGGCCTGGCTCGCTTCTACCGACGACAAGTGGGTACACACCTTGGTGTCTTCCGGATACACCATAGAATTCACTTCCCATCCTCCAAATCGTTTTTTTCTGTCAATCCCACCTGCTCATTCCCCCAAAGCTCGCGCCTTCTTTCAGGCGGTCGATTCCCTTTTGAAAGCCGGTGTCATCATTCCGGTACCGCCAGCCGAACGCTTCCAAGGGTTCTACTCGAACCTGTTTGTGGTACCCAAAAAAGGAGGGGCTGTTCGCCCCATTCTAGATCTGAAACAGTTAAACTCCTTCGTGAAGGTTCGGCATTTCCGCATGGAGTCACTGCGCTCCATCATAGCGTCCATGGAGAAGGACGAATTTCTCGCGTCCATCGACATACAGGACGCTTACCTCCATATCCCGATCGCGACAATTCACCAGCGGTTTCTCCGATTCGCCATCGACCGGGATCATTATCAGTTTGTGGCCCTCCCGTTCGGCCTAGCGACGGCTCCCAGGGTGTTCACCAAGGTCATGGCGGCTGTCATGACCATACTGCACACAAGAGGAATGGTAGTCCTACCATACCTAGACGATTTGCTCATCAAAGCCCCCTCCTTCAGGGAGTGTCAGCAGAGTGTTTCCATCACGGTGGACACCCTGCGTCGGCTAGGCTGGTTGGTGAATCTGCGGAAGTCATCGCCAGTTCTGTCACAATCTCTAACATTCCTCGGGATGCTTTTCAACACCCCCAGGGGTCTGGTCCTCCTCCCTCAGGACAAGGCGAAGGCCCTTCGACAGGGGGTCCACAGTCTCCTACGGCCGTGTCCTCATTCGCTTCGGTTCGCCATGAGAGTCTTGGGCAGGATGGTTGCCTCTATGGAAGCGGTGCCGTTTGCTCAACTTCACCTCAGGCCTCTCCAACGGGCGATTCTGACTTCGTGGAACAGGAGCCCTTCCGCCCTGGACAGGTTATTCCGGTTGTCACCTGCAGCAAGGAGTTCCCTCTATTGGTGGCTCAAACCTCGTTCCCTCACGAGGGGGAGGTCCTTTCTACCGGTTTGCTGGAAGATAGTCACCACCGACGCAAGTCTCAGCGGATGGGGAGCGGTACATCGTCATCACACGGCGCAGGGAACATGTTCCCCAGCGGAGTCGGCCGAGCCCATCAATCTCCTGGAAATCCGAGCCATATTTCTAGCTCTGAAGGCTTTTCATTCCATGCTGGCAGGAACACAAGTCCGGATTCAGTTGGACAATGCCACGGCCGTGGCATACATCAACCATCAAGGCGGAACCCGCAGTCTCCAGGCCATGCACGAAGTGCAACGCATTCTACACTGGGCAGAATCGACGAACTCCACGCTGTCAGCAGTTCATATTCCAGGAGTGGAGAACTGGGAAGCGGATTTTCTCAGTCGCCAGGGCATGGACTCGGGAGAGTGGTCCCTACATCCCGACGTGTTCCACCAAATCTGCCGTCGCTGGGGACTCCGGACGTAGACCTGATGGCATCTCGCTTCAACACGAAGGTCCCCAGGTTTATAGCCAGATCTCACGACCCGCGAGCGCTAGGGGCGGATGCCCTAGTTCAGAACTGGTCTCAGTTCCAGCTGCCTTACATCTTTCCTCCTCTGCCTCTCATTCCCAGAGTGGTGCGGAAGATCAAGCAAGAGGGCATTCAAGTCATTCTCATAGCCCCAGACTGGCCAAGACGGGCATGGTACGCCGACCTCGTCCAACTCGCGGCGGACGTTCCTTGGCGCCTCCCTTGTCGTCCCGACCTCCTGTCTCAGGGCCCGTTTTACCACCAGAATTCAGACGCCCTGAATTTGATGGCGTGGCCCTTGAGACCTGGGTATTAACCCAAGCGGGTTTCTCCCCTGCCGTTATTCAGACCATGATCAGAGCACGGAAGTTGGCATCGGCAAAAATTTATCATCGCACCTGGAAAGCTTTCTTCACATGGTGCTCTTCTCGAGATCAACCCCCTCTTCCCTATTCCTTGCCGTTAGTTCTAGGGTTCCTTCAGTCCAGGTTGGAGTCTGGTCTCTCACTAGGTTCCCTTAAGGGTCAGGTTTCGGCTCTTTCGGTACTTTTTCAATGTCGCCTTGCTGTTAAGCCGCAGGTTAAAACTTTTCTCCAAGGAGTTAATCGCATTGTCCCTCCGTACAAACGACCGTTAGATGCATGAGACCTTAACCTGGTACTTACGGCTCTGCAGGACCTCCCTTTGAACCTCTTCGGGACATCTCCCTCCACTTTCGGCTCTGAAGGTGGTTTTTCTAGTGGCTATCACTTCTCTTCGCCGAGTGTCCGAACTCTCAGCGCTTTCCTGTAAGCCACCCTTCCTGGTGTTCCATCAGGACAAGGTTGTCCTCCGTCCGGTGCCGTCATTCCTGCCTAAGGTTGTCTCCTCTTTTCATTTGAATGAGGATATTTCATTGCCTTCCTTTTGCCCGGCTCCGGTTCACAGGTTTGAACGGGCCTTGCATACTCTGGATCTCGTCAGGGCGCTTCGCGTTTATGTCTCCAGAACTGCACATTTCCGTAAATCAGACACTTTGTTCATTCTGACAGAAGGCCCTCATAAGGGTATGCCAGCTTCCAAGGCTACACTGGCTAGGTGGATTAGATCAGCTATCCAAGAGGCCTACAAGACGAAAACTACTCCTCTTCCAGCGGGGATCAAGGCACATTCTACCCGAGCCGTGGGGGCCTCCTGGGCCATTCGGCACCAAGCTTCGGCTCTCCAAGTGTGTAAGGCGGCCACCTGGTCGAGCTTACACACTTTTACCAAACACTACCGTGTTCATACCCAGTCCTCGGCGGACGCTAGTCTGGGTAGGTGCATCCTTCAGGCGGCAGTTGCCCACCTGTAGGTAGTTATCTGTTCACTGACTTGTTCAGTGTCATTAGTTCCATTGTCTTCCCACCCAGGGACTGCTTTGGGACGTCCCATGGTCCTGTGTCCCCCAATGAGGCGAAGGAGAAAAGGAGAATTTTGTGTACTCACCGTAAATTCCTTTTCTCTTAGCCTCTAATTGGGGGACACAGCACCCGCCCTGTTGGCCATACGGCCTTGTTTCTAGTGGTTTTTGTTACTCTTATAATGTTACGTTATGGCCTTGCCAGGCTTTGTTGGTATTGGTTAACCTTGTTACTTCTCCTACTGCTTTAGCACAAAACTGAGGAGGCAGTGCCTGCCTCAGGGATGTATGCTGCAGAGGAGGAGCCACTGTTACTCTTTTGCAGATTGCTTAGTGTCGCCTCCTAGTGGACAGCAGCATAACACCCACGGTCCTGTGTCCCCCAATTAGAGGCTAAGAGAAAAGGAATTTACGGTGAGTACACAAAATTCTCCTTTTTTATCCACATATGGTAATAAAAGTTATATTTTATATAGTATTTATATAAATTTATTTTTGGTGACTTTTTCTAAGCTGAGGACTGCATGCTGCAGGGTTTAAAAGGCAAAAAACATTTGTCTCTCTCATCAGGCTGTGTGCTGTTGTTTACATAAACCTGATGATCAGTCATTGGCCTACTTTGTCATGTGCATTGCAGTCCACCATGCTCCCTGCTCTAATTGACCATTGATGGTGGGGTGTCAATCTCTCTAGAAAAAATGATGGGTGTACTCAATAGGTATATATGTATCCCAGGGAGGGTTGTAGTAGAGACTGACCCCTAGTCAGGTGTCAGTATTGACTCCTGTCCTTAAGAGGTGAATGCGGATCGCATGGTGGCTGTAGTTAGTGTTTTTTCCTACAAAATGTTGCTCTCTCAGATCAGGTAGCAAAAACCTGCTGACTATTCCCTTTTAAAAATAAATATAAATAGGCATAAGTTCAGATCTCATTAGCTGTCAGTTCACATTATTATAAATATATTGCAGTACTGGGATAACTTTTGGATTTACACGTTTAATGATTTACTTTTGATGTAAGAGCTCATTCAGATATCCATATACATTGATCACATCTTTTACTAAATGCACACACAGACTGTCCGCAGCTGTCCTAACCAGAACATGACCGCTTTATATATCTTTATGAAGGTGTTTTGCTCACGTTGGGAGAGCCACAAATAGTCTGTAAATTACAATCTGACATCGAACCAAATTGCACGGATGTGTGAAAGAGCTCTTAACAGATATCCAATATACAGTACTTGCCTATTTAACAAATGTTTAAATAGAAATAACCAAAAACAGCTGTTACTGTAATTATATCTATATTTACATTTATAGATGTGATATTTTGTATTAGTAAGCTATATTTGGAACTTGTGCTTTTTTCAGGGATCGTTTAATAGGTTTATTGATGACAGCATGTGATCTTTGCTCTGTAACAAAATTTGGCCTGTAACTAGAATGATCGCAGATGATATATATGCTGAATTCTGGGCAGAGGTATGTTTTTGGAAATGAATGCAAAGACACCTGGGAATTTGGGTATATAGAGTATTTACTGGTGATACAAGAACATTAGATGACCATAGTTATGTAGTGATGATAGTGTGTGAGCCTCTAAGTAGACATGATCTTATCCTTTATATTCAGCAGCTTACTCCTCCACTATAGAAAGAAGGGTTTTGTATGGCATAACTCACCACTCTGAAGATATATTATTAAGTAAATAAACTATTTTGATACAATTTTTTTGGTTTGCTTTTTTACATCTAAAAGGCCAAATTCAGGTGTGGCATACATGTAGTAGCTGCTCTTCCCTATTGTATATAGTCTTAGTTGTTGTCTGGTTTTCATCAGCAGTAATTCTCAACTGCTTACATTTCTTAGGTTAGTGCATTTTGGAAGTAATAAAATCATCTACGGTTTTGTATGTGATTATTGACATGGATTTCTATTTTAAAGGGTGATGAAATGAAAAGGCTTGGCATTTCCCCCATACCAATGATGGACAGAGAGAAGAAGGATGAAATTCCTCAGGGGCAGGTAGATAATGTTTCACTAGTAAATAAGTATTTAGATGTAAAAACAATTACATTACTGTGTAACTTTTATACAGAACACAGCTGATCACATTCTATAACCTATGCCTGTTACATGTGTATAGATTTTTGAAAGTTGTAAGTCATATAGTAGTCCAAAGTTCTTGACTCCTTTCACATGAGCGGTTTACGCTGATGTGCGGCAGATTGGGAAGGTGACGCCGCATCTGCTGGATCTGCCGCCTAACAATAGACAATACATGGGGCCCCATGTATTGTCTATGGGGCTTGCGGTCCGGTGCGGCAAGTGCGGTTCTGTCGGATGTGGCAGATCCAGCATATGCAGCTGCGAAAAAACCCACTGCGCGCCACCTGCCTGATCTGACGCACGTCAGCGTAAACCACTGATGTGAAAGGGCCCTTTGCTAGCATTAAAAACATTTAATCTGCTCACAAGATTGTTGAGCCTATTATCCATTCTGCCTCATGTGCGTATTTATTTAATAGGAGGAGATGACAAACTGACATACTGCTACAGGGCACTTTTGACAGCTACCTAGCCCCAATACAATAACAGGCACAAGTCATGGGCATTGTGGCCCTTTGTATGAAAGAATTGGGGAAATGGCTGTCAGATGAATGATTGTTCATTGAACAGGGTGAGCAAGCGCTTAATGAGCGTGGTGGGGAAACTCGCTTTATAGCAAAATGACACAAACAGCACTGGTTTTCTACATAATTTGTCAATTTGGTTTATTACATCCATAAAGCACATAGGCCCAGAACCAACATTTTAGACCATTAGCAATCTACATACAGTCCTTTAACTTCAGGAGGTAATAACATCAGAGTCCACATAAATCATAGTCCATTGCCTTTACTGGGTCTAGCCATTTTAGTGTTGCGTATCAGCTCTGCTGCGTCAGAGCTGCACCCCTAAGGCTCTGCAGTCCATCTAGTGCTTGGACCTCTCGAGGGAACATAACAGGCACCCCTTACTCTGTCTCCAGACAGGGTATGGCTCCATGAGCGACATCAGACTCTAAACACCTGAAGTGTATCTCAAGGAAAATAGTGTCTCCAGCCACTCCCAAACACACAGAGCCCTTCCTTGCATCACAGACCATGTGATCTGTAAGGAGTCAAACTATATCAGATGTGAAACACTCATGGGGAGGTACGTGGGCAGCCAGGACCCACCCCCAACAGACATATCGGCAATGCAGCAACCTGCTACATCACGACAGTTAACTAATCTGTTTGTAGAGCTGAAAGGGGAATTCCAAGGAGAGAAAACTTTTTAGTACTGTCTCTGCCCTCCTACATGATGAAGCAGAGCTGTACACTGCAGTTCTAGGATCTATAGATCGCTTAGAATTCAACAAAATCATTGACTATGTTATCAGGAAGGAGTCAAACTATATCAGAGGTGACACACCCATAGGGAGGTATGTGGCCAACCAGGACCTACCCCCAGCAGACATATTGGCAATGCAGCAAGCCGCTGCATCACATATCCTCCCCCTCTTGTTCAAACCCATGGTATTGAACACAGGATATACACAATTACACTACAACTCACTGTTTAAACAGAGTCCATGTACTTGTCTTTCATTCTGCTCAGCTCCTACAGAACATGAGTCATCAACGTTAGCCCATTCCTTAAGGAACTACATCATTCTCACTGACTTTTACTTGATGAATAACTCAATATGCAACTCATCAAGTCACATTTTCGAGTCATAATCTTTTTAGACCTCCTCCAGAGGTCAATACAGCAGTCCAAGTCACTTGCCTCTATCTAAGGTAAGGTCTAACTCTGTACTATTACATACTCTATTGGGTTTTGTGTTTGGGCCTCTCAGATTTGATTTAATGGAGGATTCACTACCTCTAATTCCCCACCTACTATCCTCAGGATGTCTTGGAAGGTCTCTCTGTTGGTGTCTTTTCTCATCGCCTTTTTCTACTAGAGAACCATTACACCATTTGGCTCGTCTTTTGGCTCTAGCTTCTGCTGTGGTTAGTCCATTATTTGGAGGCCCTGCAAGGGATTTCATGATTTACAGACGGCTACCACCTTCTGCTGCTCAGACAACTCTGTCTCTCAACTCGCAGTCTTTCAAAATTCAACTGCTCTACCTCTCACAGGAAGGTCACACTGTACTCCATCAGCATTATATATCCTAGATTTTCTTCCATTTGTACAGCGGAAAACGACACCATACCATCTTCATCAAGTATACAGTCTTAGCGATCGCATGGACCGCTTACTTTCATCACACCAGACTTCTTTACCATTATTTGCATGGTGTGGCCATTTCTCCCAATGAGCTTTCTTACTAGAGCATGAGACCCCAAAATGACTTCTTCCCGCATACTTTCTTCATATGTTTCAGCTGTCTTGCAGCTTCTTCAGTCTTCAGCTGGAACATCTGCTTCGTGCGATCGCATCGTAGGTGCATGTCACTTAGAACAGCCACTCGCTTCGCTGTGACTTCCACTGTGGACAGAACCACCAGCTGTTTGGCTTTTGAAGTCCAGTACACTTTACAGGCTCCCACAGCCTTCTTAAACTTTTCATGTACGGACTCTCTGGTGCATTCTTCTCTCAAGTCTTTGTGTACATCTACGAGACACTTGTATAGAGAAGTTTCTGTCGTACTGGTGGTCTCCAGACAATCATCCGGCTCAGGTCGCAGGGCCAACTGACTTTTAGCTTCTTCACCCTGTTTGATCAGGAGGGGCACTTGTTGGTCCACATTATTCTAGGCTACCTCATTCATTTACTGACACTTTGCCAGGCGAACTTTGAGCTCAGAAACGTTTTCCTCCAGCTCAGCTACTCGCCTCTCAGCAGCCCGTCTCTGAAGCTCTTCCTGCTTCAACTGCTCCTTTTCCGTCAGAGTTCTCTGACCTCTCCATTTCCAATGCACCCACTCGGCTCTCGACAGTCTGTTTCTTAAGCTTCTCTTGCTTCAAATGGGCTTGTACCATCTTCTTGAGCTCCCTTATCTTGGCTCTTACATCCACCGAATCAGCAGAGCTCGCATTACTCGAGGAGGTATTCACTTCATACCTCTCCAATGGCTTCTTCCACTTGTACACTTTCGACCTCCTCTTGGGGCCCTGCAGCAACCCTGGTAGCTTCTGCAGCATCACTTTGTCTTTCCTGGGGTCTCCACTTTTTCACCCTCAACCTCTGCCACTTTACGTTTCTCTTGGTTATTTGCCACCTCTTTTTCAACCCTTTGGTCTCCATGGTGTCACCATCAGAAGGTTTTACGCCCTCCATCACTCCATCCTCAGAATTTTTGGAGTCTTCAACCTTCTCGGCCATGGTGCCATAAAGTTATATGAAGTTCTTTACTGACAATCCATCAGTTACCCGATTTAAAGATGGGAGACAAAACGCCTACCAACTTCTTTGCTGGCTTTTTCTCCTTGTCTTTATAGTTGTCTGTCACCACACCGATGGTTGGTACTGGCAACGTCACTGTATCCTTCCTCCTGACCTTATCTGAATCTGGAAGAGAATTAACACATGGAATGGAAGCATGGGATGGGACCTCAACTTCATTCACCCCTTCAGAGGGTGCTGCAACCTGCACAGCCTCTTTGCTTCCCTTACGTTTCCGGTGGTGGGAGGATTTAGTGCTCTTGCTTGGCCCTTCCTTACTGTACTCACAATCTATCACCACAGAGTTACAGTTACCCTTGGAGTCATGGTCACTCTCCATTGGTATTGAAGACCAACAATTCACCTCCCACTTTGATGTCTGCCCCTTTTTCTGGAGCTACCTCGTTTTCAACGGTCACATTGTCGTTTTTCACTTTAACTGTCATGTCTTTAAGTTTGTGATTCCCACCGTTTTCCTTGGTCACCCCTAATTCTGACTTGTCACACTTAGGCAGTACCAACTCGTTATTGCACATAAATACATGACCAGCAACTCATTTTGTTTTTTGATGCTCCACCTCTTTTTGGGTCTCTTTTCCCATTTGGCCAACCACCTCCTTTTGGGACTCTGCCCCCTTTTGGGCAACCACTCCTTTCGGGACTCCACCCTCTTTTGGGCAACCTTATTTGTAGGGGTGCATTCCACAGATTCTTCACCATAGCAAGATATGCTGTGAACTGGGTCCTGAGACTATCTCCCTGGCACCCTGGGATAGTACTGGCCCTCCAGGAGAACTCACAAAATGGTCTGCTGTTGCAATATTGTAGCACACCAACAGCTTCTACCATTCACGTACCATCTCCTGATATTCCTGCTCCTGCAGAAACTTCTGTTGCCACTTTTCATATGCCTGCTGCGATTGTAACAGGCACTGTAATCGCTCATCAGCTACAGTTTCATTTGCTGCTCCCTTCACAACAGTTTTTATCAGCTCCTGCATTTTTTCAGAACACGCCATTTTGCTGAAGAGCGTTTGCAGATGGTCATCCAACCCCTTCTCCATTACGTCTGGGGATACTGCTCCACTCATTTAGTCTCATTAGTAGCTACTAAAGATTAAGCTTGGCATCCACATCAAGGAGTCTCCATTGCCAAGTCCTAACACTATGCCTCACAGAAATGGTGTAATGTGAATGGATATATATGTCCTAGGTGTAATTAAAAACGACGATTAGGTGTGTATCAGGATCTAGCAATGGTGTCCAAGTGTGGCAACCAAACTAAAGAAAGGGAAAAAATGGAACATGGGAATTAAATTATGGAGTGGAGCTCAGTCCAAATAAGCAATATATGAATAAGGTCAAGACTGGCATCAACCACAAGCGTAGGTGCTGGCAGAAAAAATTATATACTTACAGATAGGTGAACCGCCGCGACACTACTATATTAATGATTAAAGTGAATGAATGAGTAGCACCAACAAGACGAGGATCTTATGAGTATAATGCCATTGTGAAATGCAGAAGCTGCCCTGTGCTATATATGTAAACTGGAGAACTTAGTCTCATTAGTAGCTACTAAAGATTAAGCTTGGCATCCACATCAAGGAGTCTCCATTGCCAAGTCCTAACACTATGCCTCACAGAAATGGTGTAATGTGAATGGATATATATGTCCTAGGTGTAATTAAAAACGACGATTAGGTGTGTATCAGGATCTAGCAATGGTGTCCAAGTGTGGCAACCAAACTAAAGAAAGGGAAAAAATGGAACATGGGAATTAAATTATGGAGTGGGAGCTCAGTCCAAATAAGCAATATATGAATAAGGTCAAGACTGGCATCAACCACAAGCGTAGGTGCTGGCAGAAAAAATTATATACTTACAGATAGGTGAACCGCCGCGACACTACTATATTAATGATTAAAGTGAATGAATGAGTAGCACCAACAAGACGAGGATCTTATGAGTATAATGCCATTGTGAAATGCAGAAGCTGCCCTGTGCTATATATGTAAACTGGAGAACTTAGTCTCATTAGTAGCTACTAAAGATTAAGCTTGGCATCCACATCAAGGAGTCTCCATTGCCAAGTCCTAACACTATGCCTCACAGAAATGGTGTAATGTGAATGGATATATATGTCCTAGGTGTAATTAAAAACGACGATTAGGTGTGTATCAGGATCTAGCAATGGTGTCCAAGTGTGGCAACCAAACTAAAGAAAGGGAAAAAATGGAACATGGGAATTAAATTATGGAGTGGGAGCTCAGTCCAAATAAGCAATATATGAATAAGGTCAAGACTGGCATCAACCACAAGCGTAGGTGCTGGCAGAAAAAATTATATACTTACAGATAGGTGAACCGCCGCGACACTACTATATTAATGATTAAAGTGAATGAATGAGTAGCACCAACAAGACGAGGATCTTATGAGTATAATGCCATTGTGAAATGCAGAAGCTGCCCTGTGCTATATATGTAAACTGGAGAACTTAGTCTCATTAGTAGCTACTAAAGATTAAGCTTGGCATCCACATCAAGGAGTCTCCATTGCCAAGTCCTAACACTATGCCTCACAGAAATGGTGTAATGTGAATGGATATATATGTCCTAGGTGTAATTAAAAACGACGATTAGGTGTGTATCAGGATCTAGCAATGGTGTCCAAGTGTGGCAACCAAACTAAAGAAAGGGAAAAAATGTCCAATGGCTTCTTCCACTTGTACACTTTCGACCTCCTCTTGGGGCCCTGCAGCAACCCTGGTAGCTTCTGCAGCATCACTTTGTCTTTCCTGGGGTCTCCACTTTTTCACCCTCAACCTCTGCCACTTTACGTTTCTCTTGGTTATTTGCCACCTCTTTTTCAACCCTTTGGTCTCCATGGTGTCACCATCAGAAGGTTTTACGCCCTCCATCACTCCATCCTCAGAATTTTTGGAGTCTTCAACCTTCTCGGCCATGGTGCCATAAAGTTATATGAAGTTCTTTACTGACAATCCATCAGTTACCCGATTTAAAGATGGGAGACAAAACGCCTACCAACTTCTTTGCTGGCTTTTTCTCCTTGTCTTTATAGTTGTCTGTCACCACACCGATGGTTGGTACTGGCAACGTCACTGTATCCTTCCTCCTGACCTTATCTGAATCTGGAAGAGAATTAACACATGGAATGGAAGCATGGATGGGACCTCAACTTCATTCACCCCTTCAGAGGGTGCTGCAACCTGCACAGCCTCTTTGCTTCCCTTACGTTTCCGGTGGTGGGAGGATTTAGTGCTCTTGCTTGGCCCTTCCTTACTGTACTCACAATCTATCACCACAGAGTTACAGTTACCCTTGGAGTCATGGTCACTCTCCATTGGTATTGAAGACCAACAATTCACCTCCCACTTTGATGTCTGCCCCTTTTTCTGGAGCTACCTCGTTTTCAACGGTCACATTGTCGTTTTTCACTTTAACTGTCATGTCTTTAAGTTTGTGATTCCCACCGTTTTCCTTGGTCACCCCTAATTCTGACTTGTCACACTTAGGCAGTACCAACTCGTTATTGCACATAAATACATGACCAGCAACTCATTTTGTTTTTTGATGCTCCACCTCTTTTTGGGTCTCTTTTCCCATTTGGCCAACCACCTCCTTTTGGGACTCTGCCCCCTTTTGGGCAACCACTCCTTTCGGGACTCCACCCTCTTTTGGGCAACCTTATTTGTAGGGTGCATTCCACAGATTCTTCACCATAGCAAGATATGCTGTGAACTGGGTCCTGAGACTATCTCCCTGGGCACCCTGGGATAGTACTGGCCCTCCAGGAGAACTCACAAAATGGTCTGCTGTTGCAATATTGTAGCACACCAACAGCTTCTACCATTCACGTACCATCTCCTGATATTCCTGCTCCTGCAGAAACTTCTGTTGCCACTTTTCATATGCCTGCTGCGATTGTAACAGGCACTGTAATCGCTCATCAGCTACAGTTTCATTTGCTGCTCCCTTCACAACAGTTTTTATCAGCTCCTGCATTTTTTCAGAACACGCCATTTTGCTGAAGAGCGTTTGCAGATGGTCATCCAACCCCTTCTCCATTACGTCTGGGGATACTGCTCCACTCATGACCATCGCTGTACGCTGTACACACCAGGCACTTCCACAGCTCTCCACGAAACAGTTCTCATGGCTCCACCAAGCCACAGCAAACCTGGTTTGAGTACGACGACAATTTCATAACCCCGCCAAGTTACAGCCAGATGCTTTATCTCTGCTTGTTCTCTTGTGCTGTTGCCTCTAGCTACCAGGCTGCACTGCCACATTCTTCATTAAATGTGAGGTAGCACATACTGAGCATGTTGGGGAACACTCAATTTATAGCAAAATGAAGCACACAGCACTGGTTTTCTACATAATTAGTCAATTTGGTTTGTTACATCCATAAACCACATAGGCCCAGAACCGACATTCAGATCATTAGCAATCTGCATACAGGTTGCATACAACTTTAGCAGGTAATAACATCAGAGTCCACATAAATCATAGTCCATTATCTTTGCTGGGTCTGGCTGCTTTAGTCTTGCAGGTTAGTTCTGCTCTATAAGAGCTGTCCCTTTGATGCTCTGCAGTCCATGCTTCATGCTTCATGATGCTGGTGAGAAGAGGAAGTGTGTCGGGGGCGTGTTTGCTGGGAGCTGCAAGATCATCCTACAGTCCAGCCCCCTCACACTTCTGTATGGGCAGTACTATAGAGAGAGCACACATGTAATCTACACCCAAGAACACTGCAAATAAACGCAGCATGAATGCTGGGAAGAATGCAAAAATAAAAATGCAACAGCTGCCATATTGCAGATCTGCAAAAAATATTTGTAGGTTCATATCTGCAAGGAAAAAATCCATATCCATAGTGCTACAGTTTTAGAGGAGAGAAATTTATCAACTGCTATGGTGCAGGGGAGACCTTGCCAGTGCTGAATCGATGAATGCAGTGTTCTGCCTCTGCTCCTAGCCTCATACATGACAGTACTCATTATGCACCATCATACAGTATCATTGAACAGCAGAAGATCACAGCATGTATTTATATCTGCTTGGTGACATGATTGCTATTTCAAGCCAGAACAGCCCTGTCACATTACATAGGATGTATATCAAGGGTTGGATTGTACTGTGACCATGGGGATGGTGGCCAAGCCCCAGACACACACCCCTTCATACAGAGGTGTGAGGGGGCGTGTATGTAGGATGATCCTGCAGCTCCCAGCATCCACGCCCCTGACACACCTCCTGCTCTCTGCAACAGCATGAGGCTAAAATTGTCGAACCTGTGACGGAGGGTGAGAGCAAAAGAGCAGGTATGTTATTATTAATTTATGCATGATCTATAGATCCTAGAACTGCAGTGTACAGCTCTGCTTCATCATGTAGAAGGGCAGGGACTGTACTAAAAGGTTTTTCTCCCCGGAATTCCCCTTTAATCCCCTTAGAGCTCTACGTCTTCCTCTCGATTTGTGAATGGAGCTTAAACTAGCTCGTTGTCACATTTTTTGGAGGTGGAGGGGTGAGTGTGGGGGAGTCTTGACTCTTGTACCTACCACTATTTTATGATTGAGTTCCAAGATAGTATGGCCAAACAGTTTTATAGCATGTAGACTGATAGAGGCACGTCAAACTAAGGTTATGGTCAATAATCCTATTCATATTCATTGTATGCCTGGTTGATGGCCTCTGTGGGCACTTTTTTCAGGGGTTATTTGATATCTGCTACACCTAAATTAGTGATATATATTTTTAGATCATTTTTGGGGACACTGATTTGATACAGTTTAATAATTTATATATCTAGTAAAACAATGTATTTTTTGTCTTGGGTGGAACTAACAGTGTGATGTCACTGGCTATAATTTTTAAATATACAAACCCATATTGTAACTATTTTGAGCTTATACATGCATTGATTGTCTCTCAACTTTCCTAAAAACCAGCATTGTGCTACATGAGACTGAATTCACATGTTTTACAATCAACCGTGTGAAATGTTTTTAGTAAGCAAAAAAACCTTGATGTTTATTAAATGGATTGAATTACTGCTATAGATTTAAATGCATCCGTTCACATTGACTTCGATGATTTAATAAACTGGCAATACATTTTGTTTTTTTAGGCCGGCTTCACACTGCGGCGTGATCCGGTCCGGGGCTGTCCGGGAGGACCCAGACAGCCGCGGACCGGATCAGCACACAGGACTGGGGGTCTAATATGCCCTCCGGTCTGGTGAGCAGTGCACGCAGTTCCCGCTGCTGATAAGTCACGGACCGCGGGCGCCACGGTCCTGACCTGTCAGCGGCTGCAGCTGCGTGCGCTGCACACCGGATCGGAGGGCATATTAGCCCCCCAGTCCTGTGTGCTGATCCGGTCTGCGGCTGTCTGGGTCCTCCCGGACAGCCCCGAACTGGATCACGCCGCAGTGTGAAGCCGGCTTTAGCTGGACAAGAAAGTTGTGCAGAGAGGAATTTTGTTCCAGCTAAAAAAAACAGCTGATGGAGCTTCTGTTAAATCATTGAAGTCAATGTGAATGGATATTAATAGAAGTTAGTTGTTCAATCTCCATTGAAAAATTCATTTTTTTGGTTTATTGGATCTGTGTCAAACAGATGACTACTGGACATGTGAACACAAGCTCCATATTTTCAATCTACAAAATACCTAGCTGTATCCTGATTTTACCCCTTGAAACTTTTCTTTGCTGATTTATAGATATTTTCACCTTCACATTTCCCTGTCTGCACCACATTTTATCATTCTGAAAAACACAGTAGTACTGTCATTCTGTCAGTCATTCCAATACGCTTTCTACTGCTGTGTACTGGTGGCTTTTAAAGGGGAACTCCGGGGAGAGAGGACTTTTTTAGTACTGTCTCTGCCCTCCTATAAGATGAATCAGAACTGGACACTGCAGTTCTAGGATTTATAGAAAGCTTATAAATCTATAAAGTCATATCTGTTCGTCAGCTCTCACCCCTCCCTCAGGGACATTGAAAATCAGCCTCATGCTTCTGGTGTGATCAGGAGGTGTAGCGAGGGGCATGGACCCTGGGAGTTAAAAAGATCATCTTGCATTCCCGCCCCCTCACATTTCTATATAAGCAAGAGGCGTGTCGTAGGTGTGGCAGGGGGCATGGCCGCCCCATGGTCACGGTATATACATGTTGTCATGGTGTGTTATGTTGTGAATTTTTGGGGTCAAGCTTAATGGAGCTGAGGAAAAACACTGATCACTTCGGACTCATTCAATAACAGTCATACAGCATTTCTGTATTGAATTCAAACGTTCCACCTTAGTTTGTCTAAAATGGGATTCAGACAAATCCCATAGATAGAGATAGAATCGATAGATATAGATGAATAGATATAGATAGATGGATAGATAGATAAATACATAGAATGCATGGATGATGGATGAATACATAAGGTATATGACAGACAGATTTATAGATAGATGATAGCTAAATACACAGAGGTTAGAGATAGATACATAGATATTTTTAAGACCATATATGTTTGGTGCAGAGTATAAAGAACAGAGAATAATAATGACACTTTGGGGCTCATACCATGTGTAATAGATGCTGCACAGACGTCTGGATGCTGTGCTGTGACGGAGAAGACAGTGAGGAATCGGGATCCATTGAAAGTTTCAGGGGACAGGAATCTACCAAGTTGCTATGGGAGAGGGGAGACCAAGACAGTGCTGATTAATGCAGTGCTCCTAGCCTGATACATGACAGTACACATTATGCACCATCATATCATTGTACAGCAAAAGATCGAAGTGTATTTCTATCTGCTTGGTGACATGGCTGCTATTTGAAGAAAGAAAAGCTATGTTACATTACATAGGATATGCAAATAGAGTCTGTGGAGCCTAGTTTAGGAGTCTCAAACACAGGACTAGCCAGATATCCCTTCAGGGAAGGACCCATCCAAGGGGTGGCTCCTTGCGGAGAACACCATAACCACCATGTTATGTGGCCCTTTTAGTCAATATCCAGCTCTTTTACAAGCTTAGAGATATGACAAGGGAATACAAAGGCCAGGTATCCTTGGCTGGGTCCTTCCCTGGAGGGATATCTGGCTAGTCCTGTGTTGAGACTCCTAAACGAGGCTCCACAGACTCTATTTGCATATTCATAATTCCCAGGGGGCAATGAGCCTAGGAATTCACTGTGTTGAGCGCTTTAGCCAGCTGCCCGCAGTGTTTTCTTGGACTGGTCTCCCCTAGATCAGTGAATGCTTTGTGATGTGACATTACATAGGATGGTATATCAGGGGCAGGATAGTACTGTGACCATGAGACCAGCGGCCACACCCTGTTCCGTGCCCCCTGCTTATACAGAAGTGTGAGGGGGCAGGAATGTAAGATCATCCTGGAGGCCCCAGGGTCTACAACCCCAACACAACTCCTGTCACAGCTGCAGCATGAGAGTGTATTTGCTATGTCCCCTAAGGGAGGGGTGAGTGCTTAGGAGCAGATATGATTTTATTGATTTATAAGCGATCTATATGTCCTAGAACTGTACTGCCCAGCTTTTCTTCATCATGTAGGAGGGCAGAGGCAGTACCAAGAAGTTTTCTCTCCCCGGAGTTACCCATTAAGGGGTTAAATGTAAACAGACAATTCTGAAAAATAAATGTTTCCTTTAAATATTGCATAAAAAAACATTTTCCGACAGAAGTGTCCCATGATTTGCACATTGATAATTATTCTGTGATATTTTGTTGATGTCATTGTTTAATGTAGCGACCAATGTTAGTCTCTGTACAAATACACTGATGTTCACTCCCTTTTGTGTAGATGGGATTTTATAATGCAGTTGCTATTCCTTGTTACACAACACTGTCACAGATATTTCCTGGCACAAGACCACTTCTTAATGCATGCAGGTAAGCATAGTTTTATAATGACCCATGATAACATCAGATGCTAGACACTATTGGAATACAAAATCTAAAGAGAAAACATGTTAGTGAGAAGTAGATCTCTAATTACAAATTATATCTCCAAGTAAAGATTTTGCCAAATTCAATTTACTAACCATACCTTTCTCTTTGTAACATGCCACTTCATATATGTCATGGAATGTTCTGTACGTTCTGAATGTTTTGGTGTTGCTGTTTTAAAGAGACCCTCTCCCAAATTTTTTATGTTGAATTGGACACACAATGTAATAAGCTCTGCAGAGCATAATTAGGGTATGTGCACATCAGTCGTTTTGTGGGCTGTTTTTGAACGTTTTCCGTCGGCGGTTTCCGCTGAGTTTTATGTTAATTTATGTTAATCCTAGCCACCGGTTGGATTAACATGCTACTCAATGGAGTTTAGAAAACGTTGTCTACATTAGAACGGTTTTTTTCTGGTCGTTTTCAGTTTATTCACCGGTTTTCCACCGGTTTTCAAAGATAGAGCAAGTGACTTTTGAGCGTTTTTCCAGCGGTTCTAGCTTACAAGTGCCCAAAAAACCGGCCTAAAAACGCTAAGAAAAACCGCCAGAAAACCGCCGACAAAACGCTGTATAAACGCTATAAAACCGGTCGGAAAAAGCTCAAAAAACGCTAAAAAAACGATGGACACTGCTGAGGTCAGAAAACTCAGTTTCTGCTAATCTACACCGGTTTTAGGACGGTCTGCAAAGATGCAGAAACGACTGATGTGCACATACCCTAAAACAGGCTTTTCTTTTAATTTTGCCTCACTGTTGGAAATATATCAGCAATCAAATTATTCAGCACCTAAATTGTACTAAAAAACATAAGTCTCTTTGGGGTAAATACTTCCTCTTATATGACATGGACCAATCATGAGCAGGCAGCAACACACTGGGGAAAGAAGAGCAGGCATCAACTTTATAATTGACTAGATGTGGGCCCGATGCCATCACAATGGGGGCGTCGGCTGTCTTCCTCACTCTACCCCATCCGCTCACCCTTTCTTCTTCCCTGTACTGTTTTCTCCTCTTCTCTGTGCTCTCTCCTTCGGCCTGTCTTCCCCCTGTGTGCTGTCTCTCCCCCTTTACACTCTCCTCGTCCGCTCTCTCTCCCTCCCTGTGCTGTCTTCTCCCCTCATGTGCTCTCACCTTTGAGCTGTCTCCCCCTTGTGCGCTCTTTTCCCCCTTGTGTGCTCTTTTCCCCCTTGTGTGCTCTTTTCCCCCTTGTGTGCTCTTTTCCCCCTTGTGCGCTCTTTTCCCCCTTGTGCGCTCTTTTCCCCCTTATGCGCTCTTTTTCCACTTGTACTCTCTTTTCCCCCTTGTGCGCGCTCTCTTTTCCCCCTTTATGCACGCTCTCTTTTCCCCCCTTGTGCGCGCTCTCTTTTCCCGCTTGTACACTTTTTTTCCCTTTGTGCTCTCTTTTCGGTGTGCACGCTCTCTTCCCTTTGTGTGTGCTCTTTGCCCCTCTTCTGTGCATTTTCTATACCCCTCTGCTGTGCACTTTCTCTCTGCCCCCCCCTGCTGTGTGGTCTCTCTATGCCCCCTTCTCCCTCTGTGCACTCTTTCTCTGCCCCCTCTGCTGTATGTTCTGTCTCTGCCGCCCTCTGCTGTGCACTCTCTCTTTGGATCCCCCCTCTCACAGTGCAGGACAGCAGGCAGTGTCAATGGCAAGCTGCATGCACTCTGTGCTCGCTACGCACAGCCCGCCACATGATTAACCATGCCTGTGTCAAAGATGGCGATGGTCTCATTAACTGCACAAGCGCAGGCACAGTTAATCATTCAGGGGCGTGAACCAATTAATCATTTCGTGTTCGCGGTGGGTGTTGGTGATGGGTTTATGGAATCGTTTTCGGCCGGCATTGCTGTCAGGTATCAGAGCTTTACGGATTGGTCTCATACCTTCAGCGGGAGCCATATTTGCACACCCATCTCCACCACGGTGCAGTTGGCTCAGCAACTGTGTTGTACAGCTGACATCTGCTGCCACGGCGTACTGACGTGTTGCCATGGCAGCACATAACTCCCCCACCTGTGTTCACCATCTTGGTACGCTCGGTGGCTGCGATTTCTACTATTTACTGCAGAAAATAATACAAAGAAGTGTAAAAAAAAAATTTAAAACAAAAATTTAAGAAGTCTTAAGAATGTCAGCAAAAAAAGTGTTAATGCAAAAAAGTAAATAAATATGAAAATATAAACTTTGAAAGATGTAAATCAATAAAAAAAGCAACTTGTGAATTAGCCTCTTTTAACTGTAAAAAAAATCAGGCTGGTTTATTCGGAGTAAAGAAACAAACAAAATAAATCCAAATAAAAAAATAAAGTTTAAAAAAAAAAGATTGAAAATGTTCTTGGAAGGAAAAAGGGGGGGGGGAAGAATAGCCAAGAGTATAATAATAATATTTTATTCATTTATATAGTGCTATTAATTCCATAGCACTTTACATACATCAGTAATGCTGTCCCCATTGAGTCTCACAATCTAAATATCCTATAAGTATGTCTTTACAATGTGGGTGGAAACCGGAGTGCCCGCAGGAAACCCACGCAAACACGGGGAGAAGATACAAACTCCTTGCAGGTGTTGTCTTTGGTGGGAATTGAACCCAGAACCTCAGCTCTGCAAGGCTACAGTGCTAACCACTGAGACACCATGCTGATCACCAAGAAGAGGGTAATCTGCCTATACTCAGTGAAATGAAGTCCCTCCAGGCCTCTTTGAGACTTGTAGATCTCCAGCTGCTCTGTCTCAGTCATAGTCAGCCACCCACAGGTGACAGGGACGCACAGGCGTGGTGCACGTTGGGACTCCTCATTGTTAGATAGCAGTAAGCGGGGAGGAAGATATGTCTGGACTACAGGTTCTGACAGCCACCACGACACTGGCCATGCAGAGAGATCGGCTCCATTGAGCAGGAGCCAGAGGAAGTCAGGGTGCATGGTGAGGAGTCCGGGAGCTGCGGCAACGGTTTCGTGGAGTCATTTTCGGCTGGTGCCGCTGTCGGGTGTTGACAGTTCCGCTGGTAGTACTGTGGGTGCATATTTGAACTTGGGTGTGCAAATATGGCTACCGCAACTTGTGCTGGCCAATCAGAGGCCAGAGCGTGATAGGAGGACATGATGACCGTGGAAGTGGATGACATACACCACAAGATAAGTTTATAATAGATAAACAGTCTACTCTCCTCACCACAGTGTGATGAAGTGATGGAGCACAGCAGAGCTGCGTGTGACTGCCAACTTTCAGCTCTCATCTCTAGTAGTTGGTGTGGGGAAAGGAGCAGTATTATAAAGTTGTGTCTAATTACAAACATTTCTAGTAGCTCTCCTCTCAGATTAAAATTAGATATATTGGCAGAAGCAAATGCCAGGATCAGTATTGCCGAAGTAACTATAGACAACTATTTGTAACAATTATTTAGATACTCAGGAATCTGATAGTGAGAGCTATGACGAGACTGAGACCAGGGTTTGGGTAGATAATCTGTATTGCAAATAATCAAACAGTTTGAGAACAAAAATGAACAAGGAAAATACCAAAATAAAATGTGAGTGCGAACAGAACGAATATGTGAATGTCCAGAAATAATATGCAAGTGTGCGAGCAGCACAATTACGTAAATGTCCAGAAATAATATGCAAGAGCACGAACAGCGCTAGTATGTGAATGTCAAGATATAAGATGCATGAGTGTGACCAGCACAATTAGTGCATGTCCAAAAATAATATGCAGTGAAGTGTTCAGCAAACGATAGTGATCAGTGTACTTTTTTAGGTCTGAAAAAGTCCCCACTTAAATCCAGCACACAGCCCACACTGATTTAGTCTTAGATTAACTACACTGATAATTACACAGAGAAACTAAGTTCTTACAGACCAAGGACGTCCTGAAGTAAAAGAGCTCTTCTCCTAGAGGTCTTGAAGGGAGGAAACCAACAGGCAGGATCAGGGGGATACGCTGTAGACTGCAGGCAGCCTAGAAGTAATTACGCAGAGCACAGAGCTAACAAGCGGCAGCAGGAAGTTCAGAAGCAAGCCAGGAGTTACTTGGAGACCAGCTCGTTAGTACAAAATACTCATGCAGGTAATAAACCTCGGACCGGGGTACTTATAAGCAAGACTGACAGGAAGTTTAAGGGCAAGGCACCAGATTTTATTTTGGATGAGGGCAAGAAGATATAGCAATTCCATGGAGACCCCGGAAACTTACAGTCTGTTGTACTGATCTACTCCACCTGAGCACACACTCTCTCAAAAATACACATTCACAAAAACATATAAATTCACAAAGACATATGCATACAGAGGGGGGAGATGAGCGCTAAAAGCTCTTAGTTATTCACATTCTAGCCTGCTGTGCTTTGATACATCATTTCTCTACAGTGAAAAGGGCAGACTATTGTCATTGGCTAGGGTCACACATCAGTTTTTTTTTTTTTTAAAACCTGATCCGGTTTTGAGGTTTTAAAAGCTTAGAAAACACTCCTCATAGGAGCCTATGCTAAAAACCGGATTGCTTCACAAGCAATCCGGTTTCCGTCTCCGTCTCTGCAGCCTGCGTGAAAAATCATGCAGGCTGCAGTTTTCGGAGCGGTTTCAACATCCACAATGCGGGAACCGGATTGCTCAAGATGTGTACTCCTGAGCAATGCGGTTCCCGCATATACTTTGCTTATCCCGGCTGCCGCCGGGATAAGCAAAGTGTTCTGAGCTGTGTTGAAACTATTTATTTTATTAATAAATGTTCCTATAATGTCTCTAGGGGTGCCCACTCCCCCTAGAGACCTTCCACCCACTCAGGTGGGCATATAATGGTGGAATCACTTATGTACAGCAGCTGTCTCCTGACAGCTGCTGTACAGTTTTATGAATGAAAGCGCCGGGCTCCTCTGAAAGCAGTGCGCATACTATTGCTATTGCTATAGTATGTGCGCAGCTGTCTGAGGTCCTGAAGACTTATGCAGTAGATCTATGGGCAGCGGTTACCGGATTGCGACTTCAGCAATCCGGTTCCCGGATTGCTGAATGTCAGAAGACAATTGCGTTCACCGCATCCGGATCTGGATGTGGTGAACGCAATTCTGTATTTAAGTGTGACCCTAGCCATTATGTCTCTCACAGAGCCAAACTATATTGGAGTTTTTTTTTTTTTTTCACCATATGTGGATGTCTGCTTTTTTTTGGCAGAGCTTAGAACACTATGAGGACAGAGTAGTAGAAATGTTTGTAATGAGACTTAACTTAGCAATACTGTCTTTACTCCCACACTAACTGCCACAGATAGAAGCTGAACGCTATCTGTTAGGCCTCATTCAGACATTTGTTTCTTGCATATGAGTGATATTTATGTTTTTTAAGGCTTTTACACATACCTAGAATTGTGAATAGGGTCATTCACATGTCTGGGATTTTCTGTGGACACAGTGATCTATGCAAAATCATGCATATTTTTCTGATTTTAATCCAAGTATCTGACAAAAATTGGCAATGCAAGTCCATAAAAAAAATTGGACAGCGGTTGAATGTCATCAGAGGTTGATCTGATTTTCATCGAAAGGAGAATATATAGAAACATTTTTTTTATTTCCAAAAACAACTGATAAAACTTTCACTGAGATTACTGATGAAACTTAATGTACCGTTACACGAGGCAATGTTGCCGGCAACATCGCCGAAAAGTTACGTAGGCATCGCTGTTGCCGTTGAGATCGCTAGTGCGTTGCAACGTCTAACAGGGCGATTCAACAGCAATAAGTTGCTTGAGCGGAATTGCCAGGTTTATGAACATGTTCTGAAACCTGGCGATGTTGCTCAGGCGATCTGCTAGTATCGCTCTGTGTGACACCACAATAGCGATGTTGAAAGCAACTTCAGAGATCCTGAAAGCAATCCTGTAGGCGTGGCTGGCCGTTGTTTAATCCGCTCCCCGTCTGCGGCGATTGGTAGATCCTACTGCATTCCGATTGGCAGCCCTTGGCCAAGGCACCATATTTGATAATCCGTGCTTCCATCAGCAGACTCATCTTCTTCTTCTCAAGAGTCCTGAAGGCATTCAAACAAAAAGCATAATTGAATTCAGCAGGCCATTCATATGGCGTGTCTATTGCTGCGTGTTGTGCAAAATAATCACCTCGCATCCTGTCGAGTGGTTTATTGATGGGGAAACATAAATATATTTGTTCATATCCAATTTGTGAGGATGGTGTCTGAACTCTTCAACACAACATGTTGAGCATATCCAAACCAGAACCCACATGACAGCCCTGAATAATGACTCCATCATGTATGTTTGGCATGTCCTATGCACGAGTGTCACCCTGTGGTTTCCTTGTTGGTGATGCTGCGGCGTCCAGTAAAGGCTCAGCACTATGTGTGGGCGCATCATTTGTGGTCCCTCAAGTCTCCTCGATGTATCTATGTGACAGGCAGGACTATTGGTGCCACCATCAGCACCAGCACCCACGGCTCCATAAGCAGGCCATCCTGTGCAAAATCAAGACGGCCCTGCTGAGGAGAGTGGGTGTTGAGAGGACCACACTCCAGATCAGGAAGAAGGTGGCGGATCTGAAGTATAAGTCCCCGCACCGCATCGCTTTCATCCATGAATGGCTACAGAAGTTACGTGGTGAGTATTTGTGATTGCAACATACACACATGCTTGAGTGAAACAGAAAATAGATTTATGACACCACATGCAAGTGTACCCTGTCAGATACTATTCCAGAATTGCTGATGTTGATGCTTTATCACTCTGCAGCTGCAGAGTGTGCAAAATCCAACATGAAGGTCCAGCCTACACTCAAGTGTGTAGCATTTGGTACCCTACACATAGTGTTGCAAAGACAATACCAACACACATAGCTGTGTAAAAAGCCTGAAGTGAGCATCTGCATCTTGTAAGTGATGGAAGGGCCAACATTACACAGACTATCAAGATGGTCCTGGTGTGTTTTATATAGTAGCCAATACCCTGATGGTCACAGTGCAAATATGTAGTCTAGCCATAACATCACTGTATTGTGCCACATGGGCAATCAAGCACCCGCTCACTGTGAGGTAATGTGGATAATAGTGTCAGCCCTGATGAGTAATGAGGGGTCACTTTGGTAACAAATTGCCTGTCCCTGTGTTTTGGACAAATTGTGGCTATGTGTCTGACAAGTGTCCACACAAAAGTTGAGGCACAACAACTGTATATTCCCAATTGTGTGTGTCCCAGCCACTGTCATGGCCACCACTATAAACCTGTGTGGACTGCATGGCCACGAGAGTCCTACATTTCCCATGTACATGTTGTGATGTGCACAGTAAACACACATTACCTCATCATGCCCTACCCCTCAACCATGTCCATGATGTGTAATGTAACCCACAAAATAACATGTTGTCATGTCATATTCTGTTTGCATTCTTCAAACATTGAATAAAATGCAATGTGTTCACTAACAGGTATGGTGCCTAGCCCCGAGCACCGACCATCACCTGCTGGGACCCCACCAGCCACCCCACCTAGCACCCCGGCAGTATCCCCACCTGCTACTCCACCAGCATCCCCTACAGGAAGGCCCCCAAAACCACCAAGCCCCCAGAGGACCCCTACACCTGCAGCCACCCCACCAGCCAACATGGAGAGCCCTGGTGGCAGCCCTGTTGGGGAATGGTCCCCACAGGGCGACATAGAGCCTGGTGGAGGTGCGGCTTATGGTAAGTTTACTCTGTAGTGATGCAACATTTTTACACTAATTGTGTTGTGCGCCAACAACCTAATGCTGCTTTTTTTTTTAATTTTTGTTTTCTTTTTTATCAGGTGCAAGAGCACCAGCGGTTGAGTGGGCCTTCAGCCGCTCCCCTTAGCTCGAAAGGGAGAACCTGGACCTACCGCCCCAACGTAAGTTTCAGCACTTTACACGATACACATGCTAAGTAGTCCTAGGCATGTTGGTAATGTTTTGTTTCTTGCCCTCATCCAATGAATGATAAATGCCCAACGTGGTGGTGGCCCTGTATCCGACCTCCTACCCCATTAGTGTTTGTAGTTAATATGTTTGTTGTGTTGTTTTTTGTTTGTTTAACAACAATTTGTATAAAAAAAAATAAAACACGATTGAGAAGGCCAAAGAAGCCTCACCAAGTGTTATTAAAAAAAAAAGGGAGGCTGAGAAAAAAGAAACCAAAAGCCTTGAGACCCAAAAAAAAAAAAAAAAAAAGAAAAAGGGGTTTAAACAATAAAGTAGTTGTGTAAATCCCACTAATGTAGTTTGCATATTAACTGTACACACAAGGGTGACACACATTTGATTTAACAATTCTTTTGGTAAACCACGTCTGTAACCTAGGGTGATATGGTAGAAGTGTGACATTACACGTAAATCTGCCTACAGGATGTTACGGACACTCAAGGCTTGGAGGGAGCCACAGAATCTATGTATGTAGCACAAACCAGACCTTTGTGAGTGTTTGGGTCAAACAACATATGACCAATGCTATGACTACCCCACAAATAACCATGGTGTGCCGCCATACACACAAACATTGTTGGATAGGCAGGTACACACTTGTACACCCAAATAGGGCCAACAACCACATTCCCAATGTTCCAACACACATATGGACTCTATGTATGCTACAACGTCATTCATACACCTGACCATGTGGTAATGTGTATGTGCCCCGAGAAGGTGACACACATCCTTCAGCTAAAATACAAAACCCTTTACAGTTAAAATGTCACATTGACACATATTGTTATTCATACAAAAGATTTTTTTTTTTAAATTTAATGTGTGCAAAAGCAAACAAGCACACATCTACTGCTGAATATCAGAAATTTAAGACAAAGGATAACAACCAATTACATATTGTGGTAGCGTGTCAGTGCAACATCAAAATCCGCTGCAGGACCTGACGTGGCTGCCTCCCCCATATCCCCATAGGGATATGGGTTTGGTCGATGTCGAGGGAATGGTGATTTGCTCCCTCAGCATCTCAGGAGTTAGTCAGGGCACAAACATAGGCGGTCGCGGATACTGGGATACTGACGGCTGCTCAGGGAGCTCAGCCAAGATGGTGTGGGAGGTCAGTGTCCCATCCATGACCGCATCCAGAGCAAGGTGGATGACCCTCTCGACAGCTCTTCTCTTCCCGTGGTCCAGCCTGGACAGGTTGTTACGTCCTCTCCTCAAAAAAATCCCCTCCTATACAAAGGACACAAAAGAGTTCATTGGCATGTTACAAACTATAACATGGTGTGAAAATTACAGCCTTGCGGCTATCGATGTTGAAAGCCCTGTATACCTGCATACCCCAAGATCGAGCAGTCAAGATAATAAGGGAGATTGTTGCGAATGAGAAACAGGACCCCAATCTGGTTAATTTTGTGTGCGAATCTCTCCAGTTTATTCTTCAGAATAATTCCTTTTCCTTTTTGGATAAGTGGTTCCAACAATTAGTCGGAAACGCTATGGGGACGCCTGTTTCTTGCACGTTAGCTAATCTCTTTTTAGCTCATCTGGAGGACACTTTGGTATACTCCAATATGAACCCTTTTCTGAAAAACATAAAAAGTTACCTAACATTTGTAGATGATGTATTATAGTGTGAGAAGGCACAGCAGACGACTTCAATTGTTTTGTCAAATATCTATATGACACAAATGATTATAATATGTTTTTCACACATTCCTTTGGAGATAAATCTTTGGATTTCCTTGACGTTACAATCCAAGAGAAAAATGGTGGTTTAATAAGTTTGGTGAAAAACCCACTGCAACAAACACCCTTCTACACTATAACAGCGCTCACCCGTGGCATACGAAACGTTCCTTGCCATATAGCAAATTTCTTACATTTGCCAGAATAAATAATAATGAGGAAATCCTTGAAAAACAGTGTCAAAACTTGCAAAGGGATTTTCTAGCTAGAGGGTACCCAGATAAATTAGTCATAGACACCAAACAAAAAGCTTTTAATAGGGTCAAGATTGAGAAAGAACAAAACACCACTCAAAGAACACAATCTGTGTCAGAAAATAAGCAAGTAAAACGCTTCAATTTTTCTTTCCAATATGGCCCCATGTATGATAAAATTAAAGAAAGCATTAGAAAGCATTGGCATGTCATAATGGCCGATAAAGAACTTATGTCGCAATCAAATGGGCCCCCCCTAGTTACCTATAAGAGATGCTGTAACCTGATATTTTAGTAAGGAACCGAGTCACCCAGAATAAAACAGAAAAAACTTGGCTAAATAATAATAGGCCTATAGGAAATATGAAGTGTAGAAAATGCCAATTTTGCAAGAACCATATTACTGAAAATCCCCTGACTATAGGAGGTATTACACATAAAGTAAACTCACTAATAACCTGCAAAACTAAGTGGGTAGTTTATGTAGTAACTTGCCCATGTGGCAGGTTCTACATAGGACAAACGATTAGAGAGTTATGCACCAGGTTTAAAGAACATGTTAAATCAGTGTCCACTAATATAGGTTGTCCAAGGTTAATTCAACATGTCCTAGAACACCATAAAGGAGATGCAAATGTCCTTTCATTTGCAGGGCTTGAACAAGTAGTCCCCTCTAGGCAAGGTGGTGACATGCATAGATTGTTACTACAAAGGGAATGTCGCTGGATCATAAACTCTGATGCTTTCGGGCCCCTAGGGTTAAATGATAGGAATGACTTATCAGTCTTTTTATAAGCGCTTATATAATAGTCCTAAAAGTTGACATGTAGTGATGCATATTCATGTATAAAAAATGAGGAAGACACAATCAAAAATTACGTTATGCATACAGAAGATTAATTTATGGCGTTGCTTAGTCTCACCGTAGTCCACATGACTCACCCTGTCATTAAAGTAATAACATTGTGTACTCTCTCATCAAATATAGGATTCGTGAAATTTGCACACGAATCCTGGAGGTTTTTATCTGTGCTGATGAGAACACGGGACAGTTGGTAAATTAATTTTAAGACTTTGCAATAAGACATTAATAAACAGATCTAATACAGCTAGTTCATGCCGGTCTTTAGGCTGGACGTGTAAATATTAGTGTTACATTTATATAGATACACAGGTATTTTTGAGTGCTCCCCTCTAAAGTAAAAGAAACTGGTCAGGTTGCTCTTCGTTGATTTATGAAGAGTAATCAATATTTGCTCCAGATATTGATTATAATATAATATATCACTCATGTCAATGTATGCTCGTTCTAAATTCAGAAGCCACAGTCTTTGTATAACTCATAGGGCTCAGATGTCGCTGACTCTGATGATAATCGTATACCTGGAGAGCGGCAGCATTTCTGTCATTTCACAGCACTGTCTCTTTATCTGAGACACAGGGTGCTACAGCTGAGCCGGATGTAGTTATTTCTGATTGTTACATTTTTGCGTATATGAGTGTTTTGTAATTATATACTGTGCACCAGATATGTTATTAGTCACATTTTCATGCTTCTCTGCATTTATTCTTGTTTTAAGAAACATTTTCACATTTTGAGCATTCATCTCACTTTATAGGCAATGACGTTTTAGCTCCCCTCCTATATAGGAGGTGGTGCTGATGTCAGACACTGAGATTTGACCAGAAGAAGCGGTACACCACCGCGAAACGGTGCCCGTCGTCACACCTCCCCACTCCCTCCCCTACTGCTGACATGCTGTGCCTGTAATCTGGCAAACTAAGAATTAAAAATTTGAAGATCTTCACATGGTGAGTGCCGCTCATTTTTTCTTTGAGAATATGAACAAACAGTATGCACAAACACACATACATGTATGTATGATGTTGCAGCTGCCCTGCTATAATGGTGAGGTTATTACCTGTGCCACAAACCATTGAGGAGCACAGCTATATAACAATTACAATGCATTTAAGGCCCAAGTGTGTACACACATATCACCCATGGCTGCCAAACAGCACATCTGTATCAATGCTAAAGGATGGAGTTTATAGCAAGAATGCCAATTGTAATTTCTCCTCACATGCAATGGCCAGTGGTGTATGTATGATTTAACAATTAATACCATATTGAGGCATTATTTGTGCTTACACCATTGGACTAGAAAGATGTTGAAAATACTTGTCAGAAAGCTAGCTTATGGCCATCACAACATATGTGATGTTAACTGTGGGGTTGCACATTATTAACTACACACCATTCAGGGGCTGCATATGCCTATTCTCACATTAAGTTGGACCATTATAACATGTACATACCACATCATTTAACAACACACATTAGCATTTGTTTTTGGAGGGAGTAATAACATCAGCATCATATTGCAGAGATGAAGAGGATGAACAGTCATGAATACCTACCGTCAGTGCTGCAGTGTCAGAAGAGGACACGTACCACGTTGTTGCATAGGGAAAATTGGCAAGAGGCTGAAGCTGCCACATCCAGCTTTTAAAGGGCATCCCACCAATGAGAACAATTGTGGTAGTGGGCCATGTCCGCGCCAACGCAGGAACCCCAATGGATCACGCTGCTGCGATGTTATTGGCTGCTTACCATATAAAAAATGTTAACACCACATCTTTGCTGCCCAGAGCCATTGATTAAGTATTGATGTGCACACCTCTTTCATTATATGGTGACGTCTGTACTTCGTTTTGAACATAAATTTGGGAGCCTCTACTGTGTTCTCACCCACACCAGAACCTCCTGGGCCATTTTCCCACTCTTCTCAATAATCGGAGTGTTTATGGTCCCTATTAGCAAGCAAGTGTTTGGCTGGTTACCACATAGAAAGTGTCAATGCTACAGTTGTGTTGTGTTTGCTGCACAGAGCCTTTGAGTAAGTATTGATGTGCACACCTGTTTTGTCATATGCCGTCATCTCTACTGCATTTTGTAAAGTAATTTGGGGGTCTCTACTGTGTTTTCACCTACACCAGGACCTCCTGGGCTATTCACCCTCTCTTCTCAATAACTGGAGTGTTTATGGTCCCTATTAGCAAACAAGTGTCTGGCTGGTTACCACATAAAAAGTGTCAATGCCATAGTTGTGTCGTGTTTGCTGGCCAGAGCCATTGAGTAAGTATTGATGTGCACACCTGTTTTATTGTATGCCATCATCTCTACTGCGTTTTGTAAAGTAATTTGGGGGCCTCTACGGTGTTCTCACCTACACCAGGACCTCCTGGGCCATTCGCCCACTCTACTCAATAACCCTATTAGCAAGTCTGTAGCTGGATGGACACTGCAGGATTGTCTGTGATCAGTGACCATCCATTTTGTGTGGGTAACCCTGAATTTTCCTCAACAGTCTGGCCAGGTGGCAATATTAAATATATAGTTATTGTATACTAACTACTACCAACTTTTGCCCACGTAAATTGGATGCCCATGTTTGCAGAAAATCCTGCATTGTGCAAGCAGCGTATTACATGTATATGTTCAGACACATGCATCTGCTACCATACCCTTAATGTAATGTGTAATGTTGGGTGTCCAATTCGCAGGTAGTGATGACCTTGCCTCCCTTGGTTGTTGGACATATTTTACCTAGCCATCCATGGGTACCATATCATGGACCTACACCCATTCTGTTTGTCCATTATTTGTTGGGTGCAAATGAGGAGTAGCATGGTTTACCATAAATAATATAGGTGTTGTGTTGACAGCCACACTGTAGTGCCTTCAGTAACTAAGGCTACAATGATTTGTGGGGGATGTCACATAACAGCTAAACCATAACATTGTGTATTTGAGGGGTTACACTTTACTATGAACATGGCTTACTTGATGTTATTTATTGTTGCAATGTGTACCTGTGCTCATACCATGTTGTTTCCCATTTCCATTAACAGAGCCTTGGAAACACACGTTAGACCTCATGGAATTTGAAGAGATGGCAGTAGTGGCTGTGGCCTTGGTGGAGGAGACCTTGCCGATGGATGAGAGATCCAAAAGACTGCGGAGGCGTACATGACGGCGTATGTGGTCTTGGGATGGCTCCTGCAAAGGCGCAACCTGAGCCACATGCGCCTTGTCCGTCAGCTGGAGGACAGGAATCCGCATGATTTCAGGAATTATCTCCGCATGTCAGAGGACTCCTTCAAATTCCTTTTGGAATTGGTTTGGCCATATATTGCCCGTGAGGACACTGTGATGCATCTAGCTGTGCCATGAGAGGAGCGGTTGTCTGTGACTCTGCAATTCCTTGCAACAGGGTGCTCGATGACTGACCTGCAGTATTCTGCAGCTGTCTCGCGCCCACTGCTGAGCCGCCTAATCCCCGAGAAGTGTGAGGCCATTGTGAGGTGTCTGCTGCCATCCTATATGCGGTTTCCAACAACCCCCGCAGAATGGTTGCAAGTTGCCAGAGACTTCCAGGAGAGGTGGCAATTCCCAAACTGCAGCGGTGCATTGGATAGCAAGCATGTGAGGATCACACAAACCCCCAACAGCGGGTCGTTTTATTATAACTATAAAGGGTATTTTAGTGTGGTCCTCCTGGCCCTCGTCAATGCCAACTATGAGTTCCTCTACGTGTATGTGGGGATGAATGGGCGTGTGTCTGATGGGGGTGTGTTGTCACACACGTCCTTTGGTCAAGACCTTAGGAACGGTTGCCTCAACTTGCCCCCAGATGATGACACAACTGAACATTGAAACTCCGGCCATGGAGGTGATGCTGAAATCTTCAGCTCCATGGAGAGTGGCGGCTTCACTACGCAATTTGCGTAAGTACCTGGGATAGCTCCTCATTGAGGACGCTGCCCAGCAATGTACTTACATTAATTGCGTAGGTACCGCGATCTGACAGGCAGAACCCGCTGGCTTTCACTGTAGATTACAGAAAGTCGACAAATGCCGACAATTCTGAAATTTGGCCATTTAACCCCTGAACTACCAATGATTTTAGGCACCATGTCTCTAGGGAGGGTGGTCACTCCCTAGAGACATGGTGCCAACATATTTGCCACATATTAACCCTTTATTACCAGGGTTCATTACCGTATATGCAGCATCTGTGCTCATATGCAGCACAGATGCAGCATATGCAATTAAACACCAAAAAATATACTAAAGTGCCCAGAAGCTGGGTGCTTATTAATCATCTTGCACGGCTGACACAGCAGTATAAGATTATTACTTACTGTACCGGCAAAGCGGGAAATTTAAACTCTGTGGCTTTGACAGCCGCAGAGCTTAAATTTCCTGACAAATGCTGCCCACAATCCTTCAGGACCGAGGACTGCATCACAATCACGCACCACACATGCACTCACACCTCACAATCGCAGCACACTAACATACATATAGCCAGCCACACGCACCACACTCGCACCACACACACCCAACAACACGCACAGCACTCATATCATTGTCGTGCATCAAACATGCTCCGTATTTGATGCATGACAGTGTGCCTCCAGCCTTAACAGGCCAGTTGCACATAGCATTATGCTGTGCACAGAGGTATGTGACACAAAAATGGTTTTTATGGGTCCCTGTAGCATTGTGTGCAAATGTCCAGGACACAGGTCCAGCCCTTTGGGCCACACTGTATGCTCTCTCTGTGTCTCCCTGTCCATATACATGTATTTACACATTGGTATGTCTCCTCAAACATGGACAATTGTATTGGGTTGGAAGAGAATATATGTAGACATCACTGAACAGACACAAACATGTCTGCACACACATAGTTCATCCATGCTGTGACAATATCCATACACAGATCTCCAGAGTGCTGTGTGTAGCTACCTACTTCAACAACACACGTACACATAGCCATACATAGCTTAATCCACACAGCACCTGACGAGCGTTCTTGTGTGACACTTTGGCGACGGCGGAGTGTCTTGCAGCAGCCTCAAAACATGACTTGAGAGTTGGATGCCGACATGGTAGAAAGGGCAAATGCGTAATGTAGTGCCCATATTGCCAGACACGACTGACCAATAGTTAAGCACTTGTGGCGACCAAATGGAGTGATATGGGCGCAGTAAAAACAAACTGTGGCATGCTTATCTCTTAGCCTGTGTCAAACAGTATGCCCACATTGCTGATGTGGTTGTGCTGTGTGACGCGGCAACCACACCGTCAACATCGCTTAAGCAGTTGTTCAGGCGATTTCAGGATCGCCGAAAGATGCACGAGAGATCTCTACGTTTGACATCTCCAAAGCGATCTTAGAAAAGTGCCAAAATCGTGCACACTCCCGTGAAGTTGCCGGCAACATCGCATCAACGTTGCCTCGTGTAGGAGCCACGTCACATGCATCAATTTACTGAATGATATCGTTTAAGCGACCTGCTTTTTTGATCGTTTAAGCGATATCGTTTGTGCGTTGCTGCGTGTAATGAAATGATTTTTCTTTGAAAAATCGTTTGATTGTTTGATTGCAGATTTGTGAACATGTTCACAAATCTATCGTTGGTCGGCCGGTGGACACACAGCATAGCTGCATGTGACACCGGCAGAGCAACGATGAGCCGTGCGGCGCCTAGTAACCTGATGTTTACCATGGTTACCAGCGTTCTCGCTGGTCCACATCATTGGTGAGTCTGCTTGTGTGACAGCTCACCAACGATGTGAACGATATTGTTAGCGATCGCGCGTGCATGTGATCGCTAACAATATCGTTCAGTAAATTGAACCATGTGACGTGGCCCTAACAGTACCTTTAGTTTTTTCACACACATGAAAAATTTACCAACATTTGAATGAGGCTTAATCGGTCAAGGTACCGTCACATGCGGCAATTTTGCCAGCAATTTCACTGGCAATTTGCTGGTTGCAGTGAAATCATGGACACATTATTCTATTTTGTTGCCGTGTACAAATGGAACAATGTGTCCATGATTACACTGCAACCAGCAAATTGCCAGTGAAATTGCTAGCAAAATTGCCGCCTGTGAGGGTACCTTCATATTCAGGTCTGTTGTGCTCCAGCATATTTCATCTCTCTTCAGTAAAAGCAGATTGTCCGTCAATGTTAATACAGTGGAGGCACGGTGTTCTTGGCTTTGTGTGTAGTTGTCTGATTATGATTGGTAAGCATTAAAAAGAGGAAGAAGTATGTGCCCCCCGTGAAATCTCTCTGGTAATGCCCCCCTAAGGGTACCTTTGCACGTCGCAACATTGCATGCAATTTCACTTGCAACTTACTGGTTGCAGTGAAATAATGGATACATCGTTCCATTTTGTTGCCGTGTACAAATGTAACAATGTGTCCATGATTTCACTGCAACCAGTAAGTTGCAAGTGAAATTGCATGCAATGTTGCGATGTGTAACGATACCCTCAGACCTTTTACATAGTAACATAGTAACATAGTAACATAGTTTTTTAGATTTTTTTAACTTAAGTACTAAATGCTTTGCTGATGTTTCAGCAATGGAGAGGTAAAATGATAAAAAAAAAAGCTCTGCATTGCCTATTATATTGTGTCTCCAGTTTAATCTAAAAAAAAAATTGGCGAAAGGTCCTTTTTAAAGCTCTTGCCACTGCAATCTTGGAGGAGCAACCAGCTCCAGCTGTAGGAGTCAGCTATGGTTCTTGAGAAAATGCAGGTGAGTTATACACTCTTTTGTTTTCTCTTTATATATTTGAAAGTTCTGAAATAAAGAAAATCTATAGCTTCAATGAGGCTACATAAAAAATTATGCTGACATACATGCCTACAAAAATCGATTGTTTAAAAAAAATTAAAACAAGGAATGTACAGTACTATAGACTCTTTTTTTTTATACCTGCCTAAAACTTTTGCAGAGTAAGGGCAGCTTCACACTGCGGTCAGGTCCATTCCGGGGCTGTCAGGGATGAACCTCACAGAACCGGAGGGCAATCCGGCCCCATAGACTCTCATATTAGGAAGCGCCGGATTGCCCTGGATCCTCCTGGACAGATGGAAACCCGATGGCGGATAGCTACCACCTGGCTCCATCCGGCCCCATAGGATACTATGGGGCCAAAATCCGGTCCGGGGCTGTCCAGTTTACACCGGACAGCCCCGGACCTGACCGCAGTGTGAAGCCGCCCTAAGAAACTTTCAATAATAGAAGCATTGATAATTTGTTAATTAACAAATGGCAAAAGTAATGCTCAAAAGAGAAATCTAAATCAAGTCAATATTTGGTATGACCATCCTTTGCTTGCAGATAGCAGAAGTTCTTTTGGAGACACTTGGAGACAGTGTTTAATCGTATGTTATCACGATCCAGAGACACTGTGTCTCCGGACCTGCGGGAAGTCGTGAGTGAACATCGGGCCCTGTGACCATGATCTGCGTTCGGTGCAGGGCGGCATTTCCCTGAATTCACCTGCTGAGATTTGCTTCCGAATCCGCAGAATTAAATTAACATACTGCAGAGAAGCGGAAGCGCGGCAACCTGCACCACAGCTGAGATAACATTGCAGAGAGGAGAAGCACAGTGGGCATGAGGTTTCTAGAAATCCCATCCACTGTGCTAGTACTGCACAATGCATAGTTTTGGATGCAGCAGTAATATTCTGCGTCTAAAACGCTGCTTTTACTAATCAGGTGCATACACCTTAAAAGAACTAGACATTTTACTAAACATCTTGTAGATCGAAACTCAGATTGTGCAGTGTCAAATTTAAGGTACCGTCACATGGGGCGATATCGCCGGCAACTCACGGGAGCGTGCACTTTTTTGGCGCACTGCCATGGTTGCTGTTGCGATGTCACACGCAGCGATATCGCCAGCAATGCATCTGTGATCTTGTGGGCAACTATCGCTGCCAGGGTTTAACTCTACCCTGGCAGCGATCCATAACATGAGAGTCTATGGGGGAAGTTGCCGGCAACATCGCAGTTGCAGCGTCACACAGGGCGATGCAGGCAGATTGCCTGAGCAACATCGCCAGGTTTACCAACATGTTGGGAAACCTGGCTTTGTTGCTTAGGGCCACGTCACACACACAGATAATTGTGCAGATATTGTTCGCAGATCTCTGGTGGCAGTGAAATCATGGACACATTGTTCCATTTTGTGGCCGTGTACAAATGTAACAATGTGTCCATGATTTCACTGCAACCAGAGATCTGCGAACAATATCTGCACATATATCTGTGTGTGTGACGTGGCCCTTAGACAACTTATCGCCTTATTATCACCCTGTCACATGCAGCACCTCATGAGCGATGTTGCCGAAACTTAGCCACGCCCCTAAGTTGCTGGCAACATCGCCAGAGAGATCGCCCCATGTGACAGTACCATTAGACATAGCATTTAGGGCTCCACTTTTAATTCTTTCCTTGGGCCACACTAACTAATTGTGTCATTGCACAGAAACATTCAACGTGCATTACACAAGCTGATTCTAGACCATTAAATGAGCATCAATTTGACTAAATACAAGTTCTGAGCTTGTCAATTAGCTGACGCCTTTAGGCTACTTTCACACATTGCGCATTTTTGAGCGCTTTTTTGCGCGCGCTATTCAAAAATGCGCAATGTGTGTCAGCGTCTGCCAGCAAAGTGATTGTGAAATTCACTTTGCTGTACAGACACAGTGTAAAAATATGCAGCGATTTTATGCGAGAAAGCGCGGGCATAAAAAGAATTGACATGTCAATTCTTTACGCAGCTGCGCCCACGCTTTCTCCCATAGGAGCTCATTATTCCCGCTGCAATTATGCATCGACATTCAGACAATGCGCAATTCCAGCGGGAATATGCCAGCGCTGATGTCACACAGGGGAGAAAGAATTCTGTTCCTCCTCCCCTGTGTGACAGCCCCTTTGGGTTTCGTAGTGTATTAATATATACTACAAAACCCAAATTAAAGTAAGCGAAATATGTAAATAATAATAAATGTATAGAAAGGTAGGGGCACCGGGCACCTTCAGGGCTATTGGTCTTTCTTATTTCTCCATAAAGACAGACCGCTGTCTTATCCCCAGCCACCTGGTGGTGCTACGCCTGCATCAGCCAGTCAAGCATTTACAGTCCAAGTATAGAAAACAAATAGGCGGCACTCACCGTGTGTTCGTAGGTGCTTTCTTTATTGAAGAGGTGCGGGGAGGGGGTGCATGAAGGTACAGACGACAGGTCCTGTTTCGCGGTTTGCCCGCTTCTACAGACCTGTAGAAGCGGGCAAACCGCGAAACAGGACCTGTCGTCTGTACCTTCATGCACCCCCTCCCCGCACCTCTTCAATAAAGAAAGCACCTACGAACACACGGTGAGTGCCGCCTATTTGTTTTCTATACTTGGACTGTAAATAATAATAAAGATTGAATACTTACCCGTCCGCCGGGTTTTCGGGAGCTGGAAGATCCTGCTGAGGTATCAACCTTCCAGGGCCTTTGAACGCTGATTGGCCTGCTCATGGTCATGTGATATGTGACATCCTATGACGTACATATCACATGACCGCGAGCGGCCAATCGGCGGTTTTGGCAGGTCCTTGCAGGTCGATACCTGCAGCTGCTCCCAGCTCTCAAACACATGGCGGAGGTAAGTATTCAATCTTTATTATTATTGTTATTAATATTAATACACTACGAAACCCAAAGGGGCTGGCAGACATGTCACACAGGGGAGGAGGAACAGGATTCTTCCTCCCCTCTGTGACATCACTGAAGAAGAAGCCTTGTAAAACAATGTGGTGTGTGAATGCACCACGTTTTTTTACGAGGCTTTTTTGTGATTTTTTGCGTGGGTGCAAAACGCTGAAAAAAGCGCAACAATAACGCTATGTGTAAACATAGCCTTATACAGCATAATGAAGAATGATGGGGTAGAATCATCACTTATAGATTGCTCTGTTCGCGTACAGTATCATATTATAGGCAGCACATCTTCTATTTATGCCGGAACAAATAATCACTGTTCTCAGCAGCACCTCACTCGGTGTTAACAACCAAATACCCTAGTAATTTAGCATCATTTTGCTTGTTTGTACAGTGATTGCTGATGGGTTACATCAACAATCTCTAGTCTGGACTGCAAACATTTATGTTTATAACTTTTGAAAAGAGATACGAGGTGGCACTCACCGGTTTCTGTGAATTCTCCTTTAATGAAGAATAGTCTTCATATTACATGTGGCAAGGGAGGGGGTGCTGAGAGACGGCGGACGACCGCCTGCCGTTTCGCGGACAATGCCGCTTCGATGGGCCCGTGCTTGAGTGCGCGTGCAACACCGTGTTAGGGCCCTCGGTCCACTTTGGATTTTGCCCCAAGACAGGAGTATAGTGCCCAGGTTTCAATTTTCTACTCTGCATATTTGTATTTATAAGGCTACATTCAGACTGCATTTTTCTTCCTTTTGTTCTGCTGCGTTTTTAGCTGCAAAACAGGAGCTGTCAAAAAAATGCACCCAAAAACTGATCATCCGTTTCTGATCCATTTTTGGGTTCACTTTTGGGTGGTTCGTTTTTTTTCCCATAGACAATGGCTCCTATGGGAAAAGCAGATCAGAAAAACGCTAGACATATTGACAGAACCTTTTTTAAAATGGAGCAGTCTAAAGGCCCCATTAACGATATTGTTGCGACGTCACCGCTTTGGTGAACTCTGGAGCTTCAGCACCAGGGACACCGGCTGCCATGGTACGCTTTTTGCGTACGCAATTGGTGTAAGTACGCAAAAAGCGTACCATGGCAGCCGCTGTCCCTGGTGCTGAAACGCCAGCCTGATATTACAATAATATCAAGCTGAAGCTTCAGGACCACGGACAGCTCAGTGCAGGAGCAGAGCAGCTTGTCAGTAATGTAAAATGACCCAACAATTGCCGAGATCAGTAAAATAAAGGTATTAACCCCTGCACTGCCAGGTTGTGTTGTCACTATGTCTACACAGATTGTACACACTCTGTGTACACATGATGGCAGCACACTAACTGCATTTTAACCCTTATGACTCCAGCTTTTATTAGCCGCATCTGCAGGCTCTATGCTGACATGTAGCGCAGAGCCTGCAGAGGGGGTTAAAATGTTTATTAACACACAGCACTTTATTATTTAGATTTCTGAGTTTTTTAAACAATAATGTTTCAGCGCTACTGTGACAGCACTGGAACATTATTGATTACTGTATAGGGAAAGTGGTACATTCAAACTCGCCGACTATGACAGCGCACAGTCTGCTGTATGGGTGTGAGTTTGACTCGCACCCATATACTTTTAATGGCCACTCACACGTGGAAATCACGTGCAATTGCAGCATGCTGCGATTGCACTCGCATTTCCATCGCATTGGGAGTGTAATACGAGAAAATCGCATTGATGTGACCTGTATCATTTAAAGATACAGGTCTGAGTGCAATGCGACTGTTTTCTTGCATTACACTCACGCGAGTCTTGCACCAGTGTGCCTTCAGCCTTTACGAAATTCCAGACATCTCATCACTTCTAGGACTCCTTTTTCTTCTTTACCCTGAATATAGTTCCTAGAAGGAAGATGCAATCCCAAAAAATTTTTTTTTCAACAATTTAAAAAATGTAAAGTATTAATGTTTTACGGTAATTTGTTTTTCCAATATTATCATTCTTTTTTAATGGAGTAAAATATAAAAAAGAATTTAAAAAATGTATTATATTCCACTAGGAATTATAAAACACTAGGGGGAGCAGCTGCTGAAATTGGCCATGAAAATCTAGTGTACAGTTTGAATACATTAGGATTGCTGAAAATATGGGCTGGATCTGCTCCATTTGTGTGATGTTTCTGCCCGACTTCCCCTTCCCCTGCCATCTGTGTATTTGCAAAAGGATGGGAAGCAATGAAGTAATTTAGGATCTCAGTGTGGAGCATTTTAGTTGGAGGCACACCAATTTCTGAACAAATCTCTGGTTGGAGTGAAATCATGGACACATAGTTCCATTTTGTGGCTATGTACAAAATGGAGCAATTTGTCCATGATTTCACTGCAACCAGAGATCTGTTCAGACGTTGGACACAGAAATTGGTGTGTGTAAACCCACCATAAGCAAATCCTATAGCCAGCAAAGTCAATGAAAATCCTCAAAATTTTGTCCACATGTTGCTTTTTTTCCTTGCATATTTGCTCCATAAATAAAGCTACAGTATGGCAATTATTGCATAGAAAAAACGGTTCAAAAACACATTGCGTTTTTCAGGCAGGAGAAATTTCTCCAATCAAAGGGTTTGTTCACACAGGGTGCACTTTTCTGCAGCAAAAAAGCAGTTTTTTTGCTGTGTAGCCACAGAAAAGCAGCTGTGCGTTTTTCACTCTTCATTGCTTTGATGATTGAAAAAGCAGTAAAAACACTGAAATAAATGATATGCAGCTTCTTTTAAAAACTCAGCAAAACCAAGATGTTTTCCATTTAAGTCAGGAAAAAAAAACAGGTGTGTGTGTGTGTAGCTAGATGGTAGAAACAATAGGTAATGCAAATGAAATGCATCGCTGTATAGAGAGCCATCGGGTCCCTGCTCTGCGATACACGTTGCCGTCACAGCGGCTGTGAGCTGATGTTGGGGGTACAGTGACAGGGCGATGCATGACAGTGATATCATCCACTTTGGTGTGTATTTCGATGTCAGCAGCCAGGCTATGTACTGGCTCCAGAGTTTACTGGGCAACATGGGTGCAGAGGGATAGGTGAGTAGAATGTTTTTGTTTTTTATTATATGTTAAGAACAGAACGGAGACGCATGCTAGGATTGGGACCATGGAAACCAGGATGGAGGACATGTATTCGAGGATGGAGGACATGTACACCAGGAAGGGGATCATATATACTAGGATGGGGACCATGTATATCAGGACGGAGGACATGTATAGCAGGATGGGAGATAGTAAAGCAGGGTAAAGCAGAAACCTGCACGCCACAGGTGAAGTCACAAAGGTTACCGCTGTCACACCCACTCATGGAGTTTCACAGGGGGCATCCCGCGAGTGTGATCTGAGGTAATTTCGTAATTTCACAGAAGTCACACTCGCTATCTCGCGATACCCATGATATTGTGAGTATCGCGATCCATCCGTTCACACTATCCATGCATATGTATGTGTGTATATATATATATATATATATATATATATATATATATATATATATATACATACAGGGGTTGGACAAAATAATGGAAACACTTGGAAAAATCAACAAAAGTTAGTTTAATATGGTGTAGGTCCACCTTTTGCGGCGATTACAGCCTCAATTCTCTGAGATATTCATACAAGGTGATATCATTGGCCCGGCGGATCTCCACGAAATAGCACCCCAGATCATCACAGAACCTCCGCCATGTTTTACGGTTGGGAGAATGCAGTCTGGATGGAATGCTTCTTTCAGCTGTCTCCAAACATACACTCGGCTGGAGGTCGGAAAATGGGGTAAACGATGATTCGTCTGAGAACATCACATGTTTCCACTGCTCAAGGGACCAATTCTGGAGGTTTCTACACCACTCTAAACGCTTGGAAACATTTGTCATTGAGAGCAGCGGTTTTCTAATTGCAGCTCTCCCGTGGAATCCAGATTTGTACAGCTCCCGACGAACAGTTTTCGTTGAAACTGGGTTCTGCACTGTCACATCGCCATTGGACTCGGCTGGTGTTCCTGCCCCGGCCGCTGGGAGGCGCCGGATTCCTTTGGCTGATGATGCCGGTAATAGGCCTTGTTCTCATATGGACCTGCTCCTTTGACGTCTGCCTCTGTCTCTGAGCGCCGCTGTGTTTCTCTTTGGGGTGATGTTGGTGGCAGTGGAGCGGGCCCTGCAGAGGTGTCTGATAGGCGCAGCCTTTGTTCTTCTGTCAGAAGTGGGGTGGTTGGTGCCAGTTGTGCATCACCATCTGGCCTGGTTCTAGGGGTGGTCCGGATGAGATCATCAGTCTGTGAGCTCCAGCCTATGGGAGGTAACCACGCCCTTCAAATATATTGGAGCCTGTCTTGCAGGCCGCCAGATATAGTTTTGGTTCCCCAGTGATATAGTGTGTGTTTAGTTTTGTCTCTGAACTTTGCCTGGATTTCTGACTCTGCTACAGCCTGTTGATTTTGTACCTCAGCTGTCCTCTTGGTTTTTGACTTTGACCTTTGCCTGGATTTTCGACTCTGCTACAGTTTGACGATTTTGTGCCTTTGCTGCCCTCTCGGTTTTGACTCGTACTCATGACTACGTTTTCCGGGTCCTGATTTTTCGCCTTACGACCTTCCTGCTTTGCTGCTCATAATAGGCAGCTATCCCCTGGGCTCCGCTGTAATTCCAGATCCCTGTATAGGAGTTATGGGTCTCGGGGTTTCTTATGGAATCTAGTTCTGATGCATGCACTTTTCCTGCATCATGACGAATAGGCAGGACTCTCTTCTGCAGCAGCAGGAAAGAGTGAGTGACTGTGCCTCTGGAAGCCACTGCTCCAGTCAAAGATCTGGGAAATCCATCAAGTCGGATCAAGGTCCCAAACGGCCTCCGAAGCCGGTACCGAGAAGGGCCGTACATATTGTCTCATTTAATAGAGGTCTCTTGTCATTTCGGTTATAGGATCCCAGAAAAAGAGTAATTAAGAAAAAGAGTTACTAAGAATGTGCACTATGTAAGGAAACGCTAGTGAATGATTATTTAAGAGATTTATGTCCCTTTTGTATAGAAAAAACAGTCCATGAGGAAGTTCCCAGTATTTCAACTTGTGTATGGAAGCTGATTAAAGAAGAACTTAAATCCCTTAACAGTGGAGGGAAGAAATAGAAGAGAAAGTCTCAGTATTCTTCCCCTGATTCAGAAGAGCCCCTGGTTAAAGACCAAATATAATAATAATAATAAAGCTTTATTTATATAGCGCCAACATATTCCGCAGCGCTTTACAATGTAGGGTTAGAGTACAGAAAATATAATACAGTAAGTAATTACAGTAGAGAACAAATACAGTACAATAATTGGATACAAAACAATAGGCATAGAATCAATGTAAAAAAGAAAATACAATAAATAAAGCAAGAAATGAAGGTGACCCTGCTCAAAAGAGCTTACAATCTACAACGGGATAGAGGTTGCACAAGGTACAGGGGTTTATTGCACTGATGGTCCAGGCATCTTGAGGAAATGGGGCATAGAACTAAGCTTACATGGATGGTCATTATACAATCTGTGTAGACCTTTTTGGTTTGGTGGAGTTTATAGAAGAGTAATGTCCAGAGGGATAGCCCATTCACTGTCTACAGTACAAAGGACTTCTATTAGGGGAATATCTCCTATTAACTGTAGCTACTATTCTTCCTCTACCTCCTCCTCATTTGAAGAAAGTTCAGAAGGTAGACCCTGTTTTCTTAGGAGTGAAACAAGTCACTTGGTGATGACCGTAAGATCTGCAATGGAGCTAGTGGACTCTAAGGACCCATCCTCTCTGGATGATGTAATGTTCGGGGGCTCTGACAAAGAAGAAGCTTACTTTTCTTGTTAATGACAAGATTCAGCTGTTAATTAAGGAACAGTGGAAAATACCAGACAAAAAGGGGCCACTTTCCTCATCAATCAAAAGAAAATATCCCTTTGATCAGGAAGTATGGTATAAGTGCCCGAAGACAGATGTTGCAGTTGCCAAATCCACAAAAAAGTCCACTCTACACTTTGAAGATTTAGGCAGTCTGAGGGATCAACTTGATAGGAAAGTGGACAGCTCCTTTAAGATGCTCTTGTGAGACCGCAGTGGGAATTCTTAGGCCATCGATTGCAGGCACATGTGTGGCCAGGTTATTGATGATTTGGTTACAGCAGCTAGAGATTCAGATTGAGGATAATGTACCAAGGGAAGAATTGCTATCCTCTTTACCCCTAGTACAGGGACCGGCTGCTTTTTTAGCAGATACCTCAGCGGACTCCTTGAAGCTGCTAGGGCCGTGGCATTATCCAACTTGGCTAGAAGGGCCCTCTGGTTAAAGATTTGCTCAGTCAATAGTGTGGTGATGCAGCCCATGGCCGGGTGCATCACACGGGTGGTTGGTATATGGCTCTGTTCACATGTATCCGGTTTTACTGTGAATGTGCTGTGTTAAACCTACCTGGAACACAGTGAGTTAACAGCTGACAGTAAGTGCTGTAATCCTGTCTGGTGCACAATAGGTTAATAGCCAGGATATTCATGAGCCTAATGAGCGGCTGAGCGTAATGTGTGTACTGATTACCTAGCAGCAGGTGGGTGTGTCAGTGTGAGTGTGGCAGGCAAGATAATAGCCTGCCAGGTGTGTGTGAGTTGGAGACATCAGATCAGACTGCAGAGGAGACCAGAGAATGCAGAGATCAGATCAGGCTGCAGATGAGATCAGACTGCAGAGGAGACCAGACCAGAGACTGCAGAGTCCAGAGAGAGACCAAACATGATCCTCTGAGGGAGAGGACATGTTTCAGGGGGGTCCCGTCCCCGTTGGGGGGATGAGGCAGGACGCCTGGCTCTCCATGCTGGAGACACCGGCTCCTCTGAGCCGTGTGGAGCCTGTGGCCAGACCGAGAGGTTAGTGGAGCACCTGGGTGTAAGGGGGTCCTGGCTGAACTTATAGGAGGCTCACTCTGTCCATGGTGGCTCGCAACCTGGTCTGGGCCTAGAGGGCTGAAGTCCATGCTGGACTGTGCTGGTGTGAGTGGTTTGGGCCTGACAAGGCTGAAGTCCATATGAGTCCATGAGGGACTAGGGAAGTGTATGTCAGTCTAAGGAAAAGGGGCCGTGTATGATGTGGGACCAGGAGGTCTGTGTGTGAATGGAGGCAGAGCAGAAGCCTCTGTGAGAGAGAGAAGACCAGGTCCCGTGAGAATGGAGCCGTGAGGCCAGACAACAGGGGTTGGTAGAGTACCGGGAGTTGGGAAGTGGGGCTGACCCTGGAGGGGCTCGCAAGGGCATGTTTGGTGCAGCCGCTTGCCTGGAGGTCTGCCCCTGGTGATGTCAGACTTGGAAGCGGTTGGCAACCTGGAGACACGTGCCGAGGAGTTCTTGGGGGCCTGACTTGCCCTGGAGCTCCGGTGACTAAACCCAGGTCGGGGCCTGGTTCGGAGCAGCCGGAGCGCTGTGGAGAGGGCTGGGAACAGTTAGTAGCCTGTGGGAAGGGACTGGACTCCCAAGGGGACACTGAGCCAAGGAAGAGCCTGGCTATAGGGTAAATACTGTCAGGTGTGAATAGGGGTGAGCCGACGGGGACGGTGTGTTACCCGTGTGCTCTGTGTGTGTACCGGTACCGTAGGGTAACCGGGTGTTAGAATATGTGCAATATAATTTATGTACTGTGGAATGTAATGTGATGTTATTTATAATGTTATGTGATGTGAGTGTACTGTATGTATTTTATATGAGAGGGGCCGTTTGAACCTAATAAATGGCTACCTAGAGTAATGGTTAAAAACATGTGTTGGTGTAATTTACGCTGTCAGGCGAACCCCCAGGAGTACGTTACCTCACAATAGCCAAACTATTTTCAATCTCGTTTGAAGGAGAATTCCTCTTCGGCAAGACTCCTGACAATATTTTGGAATAGTCAAGCGACAAAAAGAAGAATTTCCCTAGCTTTTCTGCTTTTATTTGTAGTCACTCCTTTTGGAGGGAAAATTTTGCAAGAAGAAATCCCCCTAGATCACATGAGTCCTAGTTGAGTAAGAATAACAAAAAAATCAGTCTTCTTGTTCAAGGGTTGTTCCTATGTTGGAAAAAGGTCCGCTAAATGATATAATATCCAGGATGGGAGGAAGGCTCTCCTCCTTTTTACCAGTCTGGTCTCTCACAACATCCAGCTAGTGGATATTGAACATCATCCGGCATGGCGTGCGGCTGAAGTTTATTTCGACCCCTATAGGTACCTTTACATGCCGCAGCGAGCAATCTGACCGGCGATGTCGCCCTGGCACCAAATCAAATTGCCTCGCAGTTGCGGCGTGTAATTTGGCGGCTAAAAAAAACCTGTCACCTGATTCTGATTACAGAGCACTGCTCCAAAATCAGAGGCAATCATGAAGGCGGGATTCCCGGCTTTTGGCGTGTGAACGGGCGATAGTGATGGAATCTGCGTCGCCTATTGATTTCCCGTAGGCGTGCCACAGCGTGCTCGAGTCCGCGCCCCGTCAGCGATGATTGGTGGTGGCTACTGTGTTTCCATTGGCTGTCCCTTCACAGGGCGCCATATTTGAAGAGCTGTCACTTCAGCACCACACACATCTTCACCTACACAACCATCCACTACATTAGTCCAATTACTTGCGCATTCAACAGCGCAAGCTATGCTGGGCGTGTGTATTGGAAGTTTCACTGTGTCCACTATACTGACACACATGACAGTTCAGATGTTGGCCTACACATCGCACATGGGTGCCATGGGCAACGCACTGCAATTGTTTGTGAATTTGGAGACGCTGATGGCTATATTATGCTGCTCCCGCTCCGCGGACGGCTACCTTGTTGGCATCCTCAATGTTGTTGGCGCCGCCAGTGTGTGTGGTGATGTCATGATGTTTGTTTTGGTTACTCCCTGCCTGCCAGGTGCCGACCCCTCCCCTGCACATAGGAGAACAGTCATGGCCGCCGCACAGCGCGCTGCCACATGGGGTCTGGCAGAGCTAATGCTTCTCATAGACCTCTGTGACCACCATGACTACTGGTGTCAACAGTGTCACCGGCACCCACGGCTGCGCAAGTGCAGCATACTCAGGAGGATCCAGCGGGCCCTGCTCCAGAAACTGGGGGTGGAGAGGACCCGCAAGCAGATCCAGAAAAAAATAGCGGACCTGAAGTCCCCAGGGCGCATTGTGGATGTTCGTGCTTGGATTGCCAGGCTGCGTGGTAAGTATGTGGCAATGCCGAACACACACATGGCAAGCTAAATACTCCAAACACTACACAAACATCATGTGGTATTGTGCCATGCCACATAATGTGGTCTAAGCCACCATGCGGAGCTGTCACCAATGTACATCTGCATGTTGGTTACACTGCAACATGAAGGTGTACGAAACACTCATTTGTCATCCAAATGGTGATGGCTATAGTGGTCCTTGACCTGTGCGGTGGCAAAAATAGTTGTGTCCTGACCGCAAAGGTGACACCAACATATTATTGCGATGTTCAACACCCACATGACACCTTGCAGCACATATGTGTGACCTGTGACACATACCATTTTGCCACACATTGATCACAATACAGAACACTTAATACAATCTCACTGCTATGTGTTGGCCCCCATGGTGCGAACACCTGATGCTTACTGGCTGCTCTTGTGTTCAAGTTACAAATACCTACCTTGCTAAGCCAAGGCTTATATAACGTTCAAAATATGTGGCCACTGGTGTTGTACTCATCTCCCAAACCAGAGTGGGCGCTCACCATGGGGTAGGCGCCAACCATAACCTTTTACCGTACCGTTCACGCCGTCATGACATTCATACACACACACACGGTGTTTTCCCTATGTTGTGTTTCTTTTCTTAAATTGCTCTGTTATCATCTTTGATATTACAGATGACGAGGACTCCGTGTCTGGGGATGCTCCACAGTCCCCAACGCCACCCGGGACATCCCCACCACCTTCCCCGGAGGGCCCAGCCAGTCCCTCCCCACCCGGGATCCCAGCAGCCACTTCCTCCACAGCAGGGACTCCAGCAGCCCTGGCCCCGGAGGGCCCAGCCACTCCCTCCCGAGCAGGGACTCCAGCAGCCCTGCCCCAGAGAGCTCAGCCACTCCCTCCCGAGCAGGGACTCCAGCAGCCCCAGCCCCGGAGGGCCCAGCCACCCCCTCCCCAGCAGGGACTCCAGCAGCCCCGGCCCCGGAGGGCCCAGCCACTCCCTCCCCAGCAGGGACTCTAGCAGCCCCAGCCCCGGAGGGCCCAGCTACTCCCTCCCCAGCAGGGACTCCAGCAGCCCCGACCCCGGAGTACCCAGCCACTCCCTCCACACCAGGCCACAAGCCTTGGCTGCAGCCAGCCCTGGAGCCCTGGGAGCACCACTCCACTCCAGCATCTCCAGCTCCCGCCCGAGCCCTGGTGTGTTGTTGGCCACACACCCTCACCTTGAGCCTGCTGCTTCAGTGTATGGTGGTAAGTGTCTGCTAAGGCCTACCAGCTTGCTAATGTAGTTATTGTTGTGTGCTCCACACACAAGAATGTGAGTCCTGTTTTTTTTTTCTTTTGAAGGAGAACGAGCCCGTTCTGCAGGCTGGGCTGTCAGCCCATCCCCATCTCCTACAGATGGCACCTGGGATGGTGATATGGTGCATACGTATAATCACTAATAATTCCCTCAAACACCCACCCACACATACACAGGTAACTTACTAATGTCCTTCTTTCCCATACAGGTGTACCAACCATTGAGGAGCTGCTGCTGGCTCACCAGGAAGCATAGCAGCACATGGAGAGGGCACACCAAGAAGGGCAGCAACACCTTGCCCGCCATGATTCACGCCCTCCAGACAGCCCAGTCCACCAGGGCCCCTACTCCATCACCTTCCACCCAATAATGTGACCATAGTCACCTAATAATTGTTGTCCATGTTGGACCCTTGTTCATTTCCCTGTTGCCATGTTGGCACCTTAGTTTGTTAGGCCACGTTGGCCTATTTTCTTATAGTGTCCCACATTGGGAAAGTGGGTAGTGTGTATTGGCTATTCCTAACCTGACCAAGGCTTTTTGATTGTGTTGGCAATGTTTTTAAAAAATGATAGTCTCAAATAAAATTCTGCCCAGCTACATCCTGTGTCATCCCTTGTTGCAACACACACAGGGTAACGTTTGTGAGGTTACATTTGACAAACTACACTGGGCCACGGTTTTTCTAGAGGTATATGGTGTCACATGGCAAACATGTCACCATACTGGACCATTACAACCGCCATGCACCCCTATATGACATCAATGTCTACTATATGACACCCACAGTACCAAGCACACACACACAAACATACTGGTGAACGTGACACAGATATGGACAGAGTTGTAGGTAAATTAAATTTTATTTATTTATTTTTTTTCAAAAATTATTAAAAGTAAAATGGGGCCAAGCTGCCCATCCACAAAGTCTCTGTTTGCCAAGCTTGTGCATTGGCTAGTAGCGCCCATCATCTTCCTCCTCCTCTGCTGGCTCAGACAATGGGGCCTCCCCTCATCTGCATAGACCCATCGTTGGTGTGATAGGCCAGCTCGGGGGGGAGGTGGAGTATCACGATTTTGCCTACTCCTCACCATGCGTCTTGCGGGCGCAGTGGGCCCTGGGGTGGTCTTGCAGAGTAGTGACCAAGGGGCCCCCCATCGCAGGGACTTATTCAAGCCCGCGTCCAGGACACAAAAGATGGCCCTCTCGGCGATGTTCCGTTGCTCTGGCTCCATGCGGGCCAGCATCTCGCCGGCGACGTACCCGATCCCAGAGCCGGGGGTCCTCTCACGATCTAGGAGTTGGCTCCGTGTTTGGTGGGGCAGGTGGTCTTCTTCGTTGGATTCCAGAGCTGGGCCCTGGGCCCGGCCTCCTACCACTGGTCTCGGGCACTGGCTTTCCCGCAGATGTTGAGGGGAGAGCCTCGCCAGCTGCTGGCTCCTCATTACTGGAGCCAGGCTCCCGAGAGGCTTGAAAAATAAATGTTGCTATGTAATTTAAGCTTATCCCACAACCAAACACCCAAGACAACTTAGAGCCAATCTCACCAAGGCTAACACCAAAAGTCACAGGAGTTTGGAAACCAAAAGAACAAAGAAGTAGACCAGTGCAGTATACTCACCTGAGGCTCCACATTTATATGACAAGTGCCCAAAAATAACACTACACAATCTGTGATAACAGCCACCACAAAACAGATAGAAAAGAACAGTGAACAAGATTTGTGAAGGAAAAGCACAATGGTGACTTCCACATGTGCTGCAAGCCCCACATCTGTGGAAAGAACAAACTGGGTAGATAGATCACACAAACACAAGTACCCACCTTCTGCGACAGGGCGGGGTCTTGGGCTGCGGCCACAGCTGGTTGCGGGCAACGCCTGCTGCACCTTGTTCCCCGAGGCCCCTCCTGGCCCAGGGTGAAGGTGAAGAGGTCATAGTACCACAGACGTGGCCTAGGCACCTCCTCAGCTCCAGCCCCGGACCGGGCTTCAAGCTACTTTTTGTGGGTTTTGGTGAATACAGTGCGCAGGCGTTTGATCTTCTCCGCAACCATGGCCGCTGTCCAGTTCTTAGTGGGTTGGAGCCAGTTCGCCAGCTCCACCAGCGGCCTGTAGGCCGCAGCCCTCTCTGCCTGGTCATGATATTCAGGCAGAGACACCCGCCACTGGCATCCGTGTTCCTGGTACATGGTGAGGAACTGTGACACAAAATCGTGATACCCAGCTATCTAAAAAACAAACATATAATTGTGTCATGTAAGCAAAGACATGGCCATCACAGGTGACACCCTACTCTGTGTGGCCAGCCCATGTCCAGCAATACTAATTACATGTGTTCTGGTAGTCAGCTTGGCTATGCAGAATCATTATTGGCCTTAACATGTGTCCATACATGGGGCATGCAGGACAGGCCTGGTGCTATATGTATTTTGGGCCACTGCAGGGCTTAAAAACTACATTAAAACACACACTCATGTTTTATGTGTAAACATAGTGCTGTATGACACATTGTCCTGGCAAGGATCTCCAAGAACATTATGTGTGCTACAGGACACGGAGTGTAGTCACGATGCGTACATGTCGCTAAATACACTTCTACAGGATGCGACATGAAGCTCTACATAAGGCGCCCAAACATCTGCCAACATATGTGTCTGCGGCACACAGGAACTAACGTACAGGAGTCGCCAATAGCATGTCCCCCCACTTACCGTCTGTCCAACAGAGATCTTGTGATGAGACGCTACTATCACAATGCACATTCAAGTCAGAGCAGGGGTCGCATATCAGCACGTGCATATTTAAACACAAGCTGACCAATCAAAATAGCGCAATGGCGCATAACCATTGGTCGCACCTGCGTACGCCCAGGCAGCTACGTCGATTACAAGATGCTGCTGAAGTCTGATTGGTTGGTTACCATATAAAAAGCGCTCACGACCGAGGTAGGCCACGCTTGCTGCCCAGAGTCATTAAGTACTGAGGTGCTAACATGAACTGTGATATGGGTGTGTTGCGTTAGAGCACCTTACCATTACTGATCGTTATTGTGTAGTGTAGGTAGTGGGGTATGTAGTTACTCGTGAAGTGTTTTGTAATATTTTCTATTGTGTACTGGCAAATGGATGCATGAGTGTTTTGTCAACCAAAACCCTATCCTCATTCACAAGCCATTTTGCCTTTGCCTTACAGGATCATGTTTGAAGGATGCGTGTGTCTTTAGTTGAGGGGATCATCTGAATTGTGGCCACATAGTACTGTCATTTACCACACACAATGGGACGTTGAAGGCCAAACTCAGATGTGGAGTGGGGCGTGTGGCTTCTGCGAATGTCTGCCTCAGAAGATCCTGCGTTCACAACACATCAGGGATGTCCCTTTGACATGATGAGTATTCAATAGTCTGCTGCGTGACGTGATATTTTGAGCATAAGACACAAAGCCTGGGGTACGTGTATAATGTAATTGTATAGAGTTGGAAACAACCATGATTTAATGTGACCTATGTCTTTGGGCATGCCTTGTGGTCAGACATCAACATTATGGCCACGTATATGGCCTTATGCTCATTATGTGTTGCATTTGACAAGGAAGATGTATTGTACAGGAGGGCCAGGGGTGTAGAGTGACCAGGTTTGGTTGTCAGACACTGCAATGTTGTGTTTGGGCCTTGAATGGTGGTCTATTTGTATGTGTGTGGGCTGGTGATCACACTTGGGTATGCTGTGGTAAAGTGGCCAGGAGATGTATAGGGAAGGAGGTGGTTTATGTAGATGATGTGTGATGAAGCGTTCTTGTAGTGATGATTCTTTTTCTCACTTTTGCAGGGGTTGGTACGTGAGATGATGTTTGACCCTGATGGAGATGCTATCGTGGCTCTTGCCTTGGTGGAAGAGCAATTGTGGCTGGAGGATAGATATGAGAGGTTGCGGGCTCGCAGACCACGGCGTGTGTGGGCTCGAGATTGGCTTCGCCACCGTGACACACGGAGCCACATGCAACTGGTGCGTGAGCTGGAGGATTGTAGTCCGCATGATTTTAGGAACTACCTCCATATTTACGAGGACTCTTTCAGATTCCTGTTGGAACGCATAAGGTCATTGATAGCCCAACAGGAAACTGTGATGAGTCGAGCTGTGCAACCTGAGGAGCGTTTGGCTGTAACTTTGCAGTTCCTGGCAACAGGTCGTTCAAGGACCAACCTGCAATACACTTCACGTGTATCACTGTCCCTGTTGAGCCGCCTGATCCCCGAGATGTGTGAGGCCATCTGGAGTAGTCTGCTGCCATCTTATATGCAGTTTACAACAACCCCCGCTGAATGGATGGATGTTGCCAGAGGGTTTGAGGACCGCTGGCAATTTCCAAACTGCGGCGGTGCATTGGATGGTAAGCACATGAGGATCACCAAACCCCCAAACTCAGGGTCTTTGTATTACAATTACAAAGGATATTGTAGTGTGGTCCTCATGGCCCTGGTGGATGCGAACTATGAGATCCTCTATGTGGACGTTGGAATGAACGGACATATCTCAGATGGGGGTGTGTTCGCACACTGCTCCTTGGCCCAAGACCTAAGGACAGGTGGGCTGAACTTGCCCTCAAATGATGAGACAACCCATCATCTCAACTTTGCGTTTGTGGGGGATGAAGCCTTCCCACTTCAGGCACACCTACTACGGCCATATCCCCAGAGGACCCTTACTTCTGAGCAGCGCATTTTCAAACACCGGCTATCCTGGGCCCACCGTGTGGTTGAAAATGTGTTCGGGATCATGGCCAATACATTCCGGATTTTTCATACACGTCTGTATAAGAAACTGGAATCTATTGATGTGGTAGTGCTGGCCTGCTGTGTGCTGCATAACTTCCTGCGTCATAGGGATCGGTCATCATACACGCCGGCAGGTTATGTGGATTCGGTGGACCCCACAACAGGGGAGGTCCGTCCCGGGCATTGGCGTGCTACCGACCATGGTGTGGCGCCACTCCTGCCGATGAGCCAGAGTCGGACTCCGCAGGATGCCAGGAACAGCAGAGACGCATATTGCCCCTACTTTAATGGCCCTGGAGCAGTGGCCTGGCAGCACTAGCAGGTGTAGGGTGGCAGGTGTTGTGAGGCAGCAACATGATGAGGAGGGTGGAGTCACCAGGGTGGTGCACCATGAGGATTGGGGTTGTCTTTTTCTGTGTGAACATTAGTTAGTGTTCTTGGGTTTTTTACTTAGAAATGTTTTTTGTTTTCCATTATTTCTTATCATGTTGCATTTGTTTGTGTGATGTGAACAGTTGTGTTTTATTTTGTGTGTGTTGTGTCTCTTATTTTTTTGTTCACAAAAATAGAAACAAAAACCAAATTGAACCAAAAAACAACATGTGTGTGTGTCGTTACTTTGGGAAACAGGGCAGATGCACATAGCTTTGTGCTGTGCACAGAGGTATGTGATCCGTCAAATGATATTGATGGGTCTGTGAAACATTGTGTGGTAATATGCAGGACACAGGTCCAGCCCTTCGGCCCACACTGTATGGCGCAACTGTGTGTAAATATCCATTATGATGTGTTGGGCCCACAGGGGCACGTGTCCACACACATTGAGCAAGCAATAGTGTTTGTGGGGGATGTAGGTACAGTCCAGTACACACACAAACATGTGTACAGACACATAATTCAGTTGTGCCATGGCAGCTGTGCCATGGCATGGACCAATGTATGCACATATGGGCATAGTGTTGTTTGTATGTTCCCAACATTGGCTACAGATGCACACATAGCAAGCCATTGTGTAGTGTAAGCCACTGTCCTGAACAAAACCGCTCCTGTGTTATGATTGAGCGGCTCGAAAGTGTGTCGCAGCAGCCAATTTCAATGACACGATCGTGTATTCATCCCAAACTCCGAGACAATGGCGTCAGGTATTAGCCAGCCTTCCAGTGCAGGCTGGCCAGTCATGACGCTATTGCGTTGTCCAATGAGTGTGTTTGGGGCGCGGTGTCAAACAATTTGGCACGCCTATATTCTCGCCGCGCTGAACATGTACGCCCACATTCCTTTGGGGATTGCAGCATGTGAAGCGGCGACGGGAGTCTACCGGATGTTTCGCACTGTTAGTGTGGCAATTTCTGGGCGACATATCGCCTTAGGTTGAGGGTGAAATTGCGGCGTGTAAAAGCGCCATCGGCGATTGGAGGGGACCGTCAAAAACGTGCATGTGCACGTTAGATCGCTTACGATCGCCACCAAAAGTTGCAGCGTGTAAAGGTACCTTATGGGATTCCTTATGATATCTGTCAGCAACTCGATTAAGCAACGAGCCTTAGTAGAGGAGATACGGATTTTAGTTCAGAAGAATTTCCTGATAGAAATTCCCATCGAAGAGAGGGGCAGGGGGCTCTACTCTCCTCTCTTCCACATATGCAAGCCAGACGGACCTACAGGACAATTATAAATTTGAATAAATTAACCAGTTTTTTGGTACAGAGATACTTACTTCAAGATGGTCAGTGAAAACAACTATATGATGCCTCTTTCCATGGTACATCATGGTAGTACTAGATTTCAAGGACACGTATTACAATGTACCGATACACTAGGACCATCAGAAGTACCTAAGGGTAGCCCTTTATATCGGAGAGAATCTAAAGCACTACCAGTTTCGGGCTCTACCCATGGGTTATCCATGGCTTCACAGATCTTCACAAAGATAGTTGCAGAAATGATGGCCAACATGAGACAACAGGACTGCTTAATAATACCATACCTATATGATTTCCTGATAGTAGAGAAGTCGCTAGTCAATGCAATCTGCAACTAGGGAAAGTCAGATCCATTTTGAAGGAGTTATGATAGATTATCAATCGAGTCTTTTCAACTAATCAGACCTTTTTAGGTCTTATTCTAGAGTCAGGAACTCAACTCTTCTACCCCTAAAGAAGCAGCTAAAGATACAATCCTTGGTAGCCTCGACAATATGCAACAATATGCAATCCCCGTATGATTCTAAGGAAGGCAATGTCCCTGTGGGGATCCTTGACCTCGTGCATTCCATTGGTACCCTGGGCACAACTTCATGCAAGGAGGCTTCAGTGAGAAACGTTGCAGTGTCAAACACTTAGAATCCTTTTTAGAAGGAGAAATTAGGCTTTCCTCAGACATGTTAGACTCCCCACATTAGTGGCTGCAGCAGGGAAATTTGTCAGTGGGGGTTTCCTGGGTACTTCCAGTTTGTTGCCATTAGAAAAACTGCACCTGGGCCAGGGCACAATGTGAACGGGTGTGTAGGACTGCGTTCAGTCCACCAAATATCTAGACCACAGAAAAAAAAACAGTATAACAAACATGTGGAAGTACTCTGCTGTAATAAAATAATAATAAAAAGCAAGTGCTAGTGAAAAACAGTATAAAAAGCAGGGTACTTGGTAAGTAAGTTTTTGAAAAAAGTACGTAAGCCATTCTACCTCTTCACGGTGACTTTTATCCGAACAGTCCTATCTAAGTAATTTAAAACCTGATCCTGTATAATATACCTCATGGATGCTCGGTGAAGACAGGCCAGACTCCAATGTGGACACAGTGTAGCAGATGGCTTGTGTGCCTGGCTCAGAATGGGAGGGGGGGGGCGCTCCCTGTCTTGCTAAACAAGAATAATAAATACCTGGTTAATAAGTTTTTGCAAAAAAGTACGTAAGCCATTCTACCTCTTCAAGGTGACCCTTATCAGAACGGTCCTATCGAACGAATATAAAACCTGATCCTCTATAATATACCTCATGGATGCAGGGTGAAGACAGGCCAGAGTCCAATATGGACACAGTCAGTGGGGGTTTCCTGGGTATTTTCAGTCTCAGTTACCATTAGCATAGATGCCAGCTTAAGTGGTTGGAGGACCCACTTAAGGGAGCGCATATTTCATGGGGTATGGGATCCGCAACAAAATCAACTTTCTTCAAATCTCATGGAGCTCTGGGCAATAGTGGGATTTCTTCCTTTGTTAAGAGGTCGACACATACAGATTCTGTCAGACAACAGAATGTCAGTCTCAACATAAACCATCAAGGGGGAGTACAAGGTTAGCTTCCCTGATGATCCTCATATGAGAGATATTTCAGGTCACGCAGGAGTACCTCTTCTCCCTGTCAACCCTCCATATCAAGGGGGAACTCAACTGCAGAGTAGACTTCCTAAGCCATACTCAGTAGAAACAGGGAATGGTCTCTAGATCCTTCAGTATTCACTCAGATAACAGAGTGATGAGGAATACCGGACATGGATCTCTTTGCCAGCTGAGAAAAGAAAGATGCTCTAAACCCCAGGGAGAGACCATTTGCTATGGACACTCTTCAGATCTCTTGGGCTTTCAGACTACTTTACGCCTTCCCTCATCTTGTGATGATTCCAACTGTACTGAACAAAATAAGAAAAGGCCAAGGCAGAGTCACATTTATTGTACTCTTTTGGCCCAAAGGGACATGTTTGGTTTTTATCTGGGTGAGGCAGATGTCCGTGTCAGATCCATGGATCCTGCCAGAATCCTCAAATCTTCTCTCTCCTGGTCCAATTCTCCACCCTCGGATGACAAATCTTCGACTGACGACTTTAAATTTGAAGGAAGGTTGTTGAGAATGCAAGGGTCTTCTGCAAACTTTGTAGCCACCCTTATGAAGAGCAGGAAGCCCGTGACTACTAAGATTGATAGTAAGTCATGGCGGACGTTCTTGTCCTGTTCAGGTAAAAGCATGGTGGGGGAGGTTCCAATAGTAGCCATAGCAGAATTCCTTCAGAAAGGATGGGACCTGGGGTTAGCAGTCAGTACCCTTAAAGTTCAGGTGTCAGCTCTAGGAGCACTCTGCAATTGCAATCTGGCCGCTAATGCCTGGCTTTCTCGCTTCATTAAATACTATATTAATCATAACTCTGCCAAGAATTAGATCACTAAAGATACATACTTACGCTATGAAGGGATGTTTACCAGAGTTTATGAGGAAAGACCAGTGCCTCAGGCAGGAAGGACACTCAGTGAAAACATATTATAGGCTATGTGCATACAGTGTTGGCCAAAAGTATTGACACCCCTGCAATTCTGTCAGATAATACTCTGTCAGATAATACTCAGTTTCTTCCTGAAAATGATTGCAATCACAAATTCTTTGGTATTATTATCTTCATTTAATTTGTCTTCAATGAAAAAACACAAAAGAGAACGAAGCAAAAAGCAAAACATTGATCATTTCACACAAAATTTCAAAAATGGGCCGGACAAAAGTATTGGCACCCTCAGCCTAATACTTGGTTGCACAACCTTTAGCCAAAATAACTGAGATCAACCGCTTCCAGTAACCATCAATGAGTTTCTTACAATGCTCTGCTGGAATTTTAAACCATTCTTCTTTGGCAAACTGCTCCAGGTCCCTGATATTTGAAGGGTGCCTTCTCCAAACTGCCATTTTTAGATCTCTCCACAGCTGTTCTATGGGATTCAGGTCTGGACTCATTGCTGGCCACCTTTAGAAGTCTCCAGTGCTTTCTCTCAAACCATTTTCTAGTACTTTTTGAAGTGTGTTTTGGGTCATTGTCCTGCTGGAAGACCCATGACCTCTGAGGGAGACCCAGCTTTCTCACACTGGGTCCTACATTATGCTGCAAAATTTGTTGGTAGTCTTCAGACTTCATAATGCCATGCACACGGTCAAGCAGTCTAGTGCCAGAGGCAGCAAAGCAACCCCAAAACATCAGGGAACCTCCGCCATGCTTGACTGTAGGGACCGTGTTCTTTTCTTTGAATGCCTCTTTTCTTCTCCTGTAAACTCTATGTTGATGCCTTTGCCCAAAAAGAGAGAACATTCTTCCAAAACGTTTTAGGCTTTCTCAGGTACGTTTTGGCAAACTCCAGCCTGGCTTTTTTATGTCTCGGGGTAAGAAGTGGGGTCTTCCTGGGTCTTCTACCATACAGTCCCTTTTCATTCAGACGCCGACGGATAGTACGTGTTGATATTGTTGTACCCTTGGACTGCAGGGCAGCTTGAACTTGTTTGGATGTTAGTCAAGGTTCTTTATCCACCATCCACAAAATCTTTCGTTGAAATCTCTTGTCAATTTTTCTTTTCCGTCCACATCTAGGGAAGTTAGCCACAGTGCCATGGGCTTTAAATGTCTTGATGACACTGCGCACAGTAGACACAGGAACATTCAGGTCTTTGGAAATGGACTTGTAGCTTTGAAATTGCTCATGCTTCCTCACAATTTGGTTTCTCAAGTCCTCAGACAGTTCTTTGGTCTTCTTTCTTTTCTCCATGCTCAATGTGGTACACACAAGGACACAGGACAGAGGTTGAGTCAACTTTAATCCATTTCAACTGGCTGCAAGTGTGATTTAGTTATTGCCAACACCTGTTAGGTGCCACAGGTAAGTTGCAGGTGCTGTTAATTATACAAATTAGAGAAGCATCACATGATTTTTCTAACAGTGCCATTACTTTTGTCCACCCCCTTTTTTATGTTTGGTGTGGAATTATATCCAATTTGGCTTTAGGACCATTCTTTTTGTGTTTTTTTTTCATTTGAAGACAAATTAAATGAAGATAATAATACCAAAGAATTTGTGATTGCAATCATTTTCAGGAAGAAACTGAGTGTTATCTGACAGAATTGCAGGGGTGTCAGTACTTTTGGCCAACACTGTAGGTCTCTGTGCACATCACGGCCTAACCCATTGAAAAAATAGACATAAGATCACAATAGACGGAGTGTATTCTTGTATGAATTTTTTTAATGAGTAATTCAGTAAAAATCATGTATTTTTGCAATTTCAACAGCTGTCTCTTAAGACTGTTATTGATTAGTAATCATTAAATCCTGTCACACTCAGGTGCAGTGTCTGAAAGCTCCTTTTTGGGTTCTAAATTTGGTTCTGGAAGCCCTGACTGAGTCCTTTTGAGCCTCTATTAGAGGCATCCTTGAAAAATATCACCCTAAAGGTTTATTTTAAGTGGTAGCCTTAACGTCCACTAGAAGAATAAGTGACTTACAGGCCTTTTCAGTGATAGTTCCGTACACTCAGGTCTTAGATTACAGGATAGTTTTGAGATCCGATCTGACCTATCTGCCAAAAGTAGAAAAGAAGTCCTTCAGTAGTAACCCTAGGAATGAAAAAGAAGCTTTGCATACCTTTGATTTCATGAGGGCTTTAATGCACTACGTAGATGTTACCAAGCAATGGAGAAAATCCCATTTTCTATTTATATCTTTTCAGGGGGCCATCAAGTGGTATGGTGTGTTTCAAAGAGGACCATAGCTAGATGAATCAGGAAAGCTGTAGCTCTAGCATATTCATCCAGTGGGGTCCATATTGTGCTGGGGATCAGCACTAACTCCACTAGAACAGTTGCTATGTCTTGAGTAAAAATAGCAGATGTACCAATAGAGCTCATTTGTAGGGCAGCTACCTGGTCTTCGTTTAAATACTACAGACTCGATCTATCACCCACAACCTAGGTGACCTTTGGTAGAATGGTGCTTCAGGCGATGGTTCCTCCCTAAGTGCTTATATCTCTGGAAATCTCTCTGGTGGTGATATCATGGCGATGAAGATAAAATCTAAATTACTTATTGGTAATGGAATTTTCTGGAGCCTTGACAGCACCACTATATTCCTTCCCTTGTCACGGGTTGTGGTGCCCTCTTTGGGTGTCTGTCTGTTTATGTTTTCATTTTTTGTGGTGGTGTCAACTACTAATGATGTTTGGAAGTCCTCTCCAAGATCTGAAAACAAACTGATGTGAAGGAGAGGTGCCGCCTTTTTATTTCAGTTGTTTCCTGTCCTGGAGGGGCGGATCCTTTCTCTCAGGTGGTGCTGTCATGGCTCTAGAAAATCCCATTACTAGTAAATAATTTAGATTTTTTAAAGCATTTTTACGTTTCAGCATTTCCTTCACATGTGCCTAAAGCTTTTGAACAATACTGTACATATTTAGTCTAAAATATTTAGGAGAGTTTTATTTAAGTATAATTCGTGGCTGTGCTCTGTCTTTCCATGGTGTATGACTTGTGACCTGAAACTGTCTTTCTCAACCTCACCTATGCAGCAGCTATTTATGCTTCACTTATTGACTGTTTCATATAAAAATCATCATAATTATAACATTTTTGGTGTAATTGTCTATTCATACACCAGACTATAATCCTAGAAAATCTCAGACTTTGCAAATGTACCTTCAAAAATTGATGCTGTTTTGAAAAGGTGGTCTCGCCAAATATTGATTTGATTTTGTTCATTCACTTTATATTTTGTTAATTACTAAAAAAAATAACCTATTAACACCTTAATTTTTCAAAGCATTCTTACTTTTCAGCATTTCCTCCACATGTGCCTACAACTTTTGAACAATATTGTACATATTTAGTATCAACATATTTGTAGCAATGTGTAAAATATTTCGGGGAATTTCAAAAGAATAAAAGAAAAAAAAAGTTTTGGTTACCATTTTGACCTCAGTAAGTCTTCATAAAAGTTCATCAAAAAGTTATTTGTACCACAAACTAAAGCCCGCAAAAGGCTAAATGAAATATGTGAAAGTGCAATTGATATACCGGTATTTATTTTGCTTTTTATTTTTTGTCTAGGGATAATCTTAACCAATGGGAGAAAGTGTCTAGGGGAGAAGATACCACACTGTGGATTCCCACCCAGCCAACAGATGCATCAGATTCTCTTCCTGTTAAGATTGACAACTGATTGAGAGGCATAAAAAAGAGCATCAGTGAAGGAGAACACAATACAATGTTTCCCCTAATTATTACACCTATGTTATTGCAAGCCCTTATTTACAAAATGATTGCAATGCAATAAGTTAACTAGCTCCAAGCTATTTTTGTTAGCTGCATATCTCCTCTTTCCTCCTTTTTGGGTATGGTTTGCTTTAAAGTCTACCTGGTACTAAAATACTGACGAGGGATTCCATATTACTCTAAATACACATTTGCTTTATAATGCAACAAATAGTTAAAGGTTTTAGTTGGAGACCATTTGAGCTTTGGTAGAGGCAAAGTTTCTTATTTTTTAATAATGTTTCTTAGATCTTTTATGTGTGGCATTTTGACAATTTTTGGCACTTAGTAAACTTGTGAAAGGTTTGGCTGTTAAGTATTTATATACTATATGTGGGAAAATATGAACTCTTATTTTACTTTGAGGTCTGTTAAACTGTGCACAGAGATCAGTGTATCTGAGATGTAAATTTGTAACCTATTAGGTCTTTGTCAATGATTCATTTTCCCTGTACATCTTCAGCTTTTACATGGAGAAATTGGATTTAAAGGGGTATTCCCATCTACAAGATCCTATCCCAATATATAGTAGGTGTAATAATATTAGTAGCAAATATCTCCAATTAGTAATGTAGTATAGTTCTCATGATTACCTATGTCGCTTACCTCATGTGCAGGGCACTACAATTGTTTAAGTATCCATGGTTACGACCACTAGCAAATAACTAAATAACCAACTGTTACTAGGAGTGATCGTAAGCATAGATGCCTAAGCTGCAATGCACTGCAATTACACCTACTACATATTGCGATAGGATCTTGTAGATCAGAGTTTAAGTTAGACGTCTGAATAATGGACATGCCTCACCTTACTTAAAGCATCATTGCAACACTTGTGTGATTGTTTTTTTTTTCCAGTGCTGGAGTGGCGCTTTAAATCGAAGTTCCCTGTCTTATACTCACCTTTTGGCTGCTTTACCTTTTACCTATGCCACTCCGATCCCGTGGTGCCATCTTGTCACTGTAATTCTGACTGTCCGGAAGTCAGAAATTGCATCACAAGCTCTCAATGCAAATGTATGAGAGCTAGACTAAGGCTCTCATAGCTGGCGAGCTTAATGAAACTCTGGAGCTGCAGGCAGGTCACAAATCTTCAGAAACCAACCAGAGCAGAGACGATAGAAAATGAAGCCACCAAAAGGAGATTATACTACAGGGGTCAGGGGACTTGGATATAAAGAACCACTACAGCAGTGCAAGAAAAAAAAACCTAAAAAATGAGCATGTATTTCAATGAATAATTGTTAATTATGCTAAAGCTATTCTTACAAAACTGTACAGAAGTCTGCTCTGTAGCAGACTGCAGGTTGGGCTAGTTTTGTCAATCTGACAGGATCCCTCAGGAAATTTGTTGCCTTATGTACAGGATTGAATTTGATTATATACTAGCTGGTGTGGGATTCTAGAAGAGCGAGTCTCTGACTCGAAATGGCCGCTTTGCGGCCAATGCTTCGCGCTGCTAAGGCAACTCGCCATGCCCGCTGCGCGGGCATAGCGAGTCGCCTTAGAACTGCTCGCAATGGCCGCTGCGCGGCCAATGCTTCGGGCGTATCCACATGACCACGCTGACTCACAGCGCGAGCGGACTCAGAAGGGGCAAAAAACCCATTCGCAATTATATAATAGAATAGCAGATACTGTAGTGTAGCATAGATTAATAAGTGGACACACAGCAGTGCACAAGATTACATTACTGTCTGTGTAGCCAGCCAGACTAGCATGGCACACAGTAACATCTATGTAGCTAGCCAGACTAACATGGCTCATATTACATTGAAAAAAAAAACAAAAGTAAAAAGCCCTAAAACAGATACTTTATTTAGTATTAAATATCCATACAAACAAACACAAATCCGAGCCCCCAGATGAATTCTTCAGTCTGTTTTTTTTTTGTGTGACGGGCTTGGTTAGTCATGCCAATAATGTAAATGCTACATATGCTTAGGACAGCCAGTAGGGGGACTTTTTCTCTCAGTTCAATCCCTACCTCACAGCAGAGGATTTTCACCCTAGGTTCATTGGTGCCTCGCCCCTCGTCAGCTAGTCCTAAGAACACCCTCTTAAAACTAAAGTCAATGCCGCCACCAGCAACCTAAACATAAGTGCCCAATGCAAATGAGTCTCATTCTCCCCCAGATCATATATAATAAACACAAACAAATTGCAAAATGTGTAAGATCTCAAAATGCACAAAAAAGGAAAGCCTCATAGATACATGCAAGGTGTGGGGAACTGAGGGTAGAAAATATTCCTCCTAGTTCTAGGACTGACAAATATTAATGTATCAAAGTAATCTAATAGAGTAATAATTGCAGGTTTGCACTTACAATTGGAACAGACCTTAATACTCATGTAGTTCACAACAAAAAAACCATCATAGTTATTAGAAGAGTATACCTGAAAAAGACAATGCTTAATGTAAATATATTCAAATATACTAGGGTACTTATCTCCTCTCTTCTGCCCAGCCTGGCATATTTTTTCCCTGGGGTGTCCAGGGGTTCATCAGGGAATTCCAAGGACAACAGAGCAAGGTCCATAATACAGCTATGGTTGATTGCTGCCTCAAAAGTGTAGAACAGTGTGCTGCATTACAGACTTTGACATGTTGTCTTTGAAATCCCCTGATGAACACCCCAGGGAAAAATGCGTCGAGCTGGACAGAAGAGGGGAGATAAGTGCCCTAGTATATCTGAATATATTTACAATAAGCATTGTCTTTTTCACGTGTGCTCTAATAATAACTATCATGGTCCTTTGTTGGGAACTATATGAGCGTTAAGGCTGGTTTCACACTGCAGTTTTTTCCTGATCAGGTTCGATCAGGTTTGTGTGTCAAAACCAGGAGTGTCTCCAAAACCCAGAACAGGTGTCAATCTTTCAATTATAGTTTTTCTCTGTGAATTCCTCTCCTGGCTCCTCTCCTGGTGTTGGCTCACAAACCTGATCAGAGAAAAAACTGCACTGTGAAACCAGCCTAAGGGTTGCCCCAACTGTAAGTGCAAACTTGCAATGTTTACTCTGAGACTACTTTGATGGCCTATACGATATGCATTATTATTTGTCAGTCCTAGAACTAGGAGTAATATTTTACTTTCCTCATTTCACCAGACCTTATATACATCTATGAGGTTTTCCTATTTTGTGCCTTTTGAGATCTTTCACATGTTTTACTATTTTGTTGTATATATTAAGTATAAACTGGGTGAGAATGAGACTCCTTTGCACTGGGCACTTTTATGTTTAGGGTACTGTTGGCAGTATTGACTTTAGTTTTGTTAGGGTGTGCTATTTATTTAGAATTAAAAACATCCATACAAACAAAGTATCTCTTTTAGGGTTTTCTTATATATATTTTGGATCCCTATTAACAATTCTTTTGCGAGTCTCCTATTCCAATTAGTCCCTAAGAGGCGACCCGCCGAAAAAATAAAGCTTGGTGCAACTCATGAGACTAAAAATCTACAATGCTAACTATTTGGGTGCGTATATAAAATTGCCCATATTCTCTGCTAGAAAGATTGGTGAGTGCCAGCAGAATGTCATATGTTCTTTTTTTTCTCACCTAGCATCTGTATGTCATGTGAGTGCTATGCAAGTGTGTGGTTTATTTTCCTCACCTATATCACACACCACTTGCATTATATACAGATGCTAGGTGGGAAAAAAAATGTACACTCACATAGCACTCACATGACATATGGATGCTAGGTAGGGAAAAAAACGCATGACAACCTCCTTATACTCGACAAGTTATCTGGCTGAGAATCTGGGAGATTTTATATACACAGATGTGAATGCACCCTTTAGCTTTGTCTCCAAAGGTTACTGGTAATTCTTAAGAAATTCTGTCCCAAGATGTAACTGAATAGAATTATTTTGCCCATTATGAAATGAGCACAATGGACTGTGCAAGTAGTCCAAGCAATAGGTAACTTTTTTTTTTACTTAATTTCTGTCGACAATCATAGATCATGAGAAATCAAAAGCATTATTAATATCTACATTATAAAGTAACCCTGTTTTACAGAGATTACAACATGATCCATATTGAACATGGATGGATAAGCTGTAGCAATAAAACCTTTTTTGCTCTGTTCATAAGCGTACATCATAGCAAATTCTGGACAAAATGGCTTTTATTATTCTCTGGGCTCTATTGGGTGCTGCTGTTGTCCGACACTGCTATAAATTTCGTTGCACTTATACGAGAGCAAAACAAAATTACCGTATATAACACTAATATGAACAAAGCCTTAATTTTATGTTGAAATGTTAACTAAATTATTGTTGCAATTTCTTGTATTAAGAATGAAGTCAACTTGTTGTTTATTCATACTAAAAATGTGTTGTAGATTTCCCATCCAAATTGGGCCATGTTCATATCTCACTTCATGCTTGCTTCAGATTATGCTGTGAGTGTTCCACTGGGTGCATGGTCTGAGCCTAGAGCCAGCACCAAAGCTTTTCACATTCTGAAATGTGAACAGACCCTTATATGGCTGGATTTTTCATTTAGGTATAGCTTTGACTTGACTATAGATAGGACTAACAACTCAGAAAGTCAGACATTTGCGTTCATTTATGTTTCACTCTAGTGGTATCAGTGAGTTTTCTCTTGTTAACCTTTGTTAACCTTTGGTGGATAATTGAAAGGCATGTGTTCATTTTCTTAAAACCACAGACTTAATGTAAATTAAAATGTTTAGTCCGTACTAGGCATTACTTTTCTTGTACTAATATAGAGCTACAGAATTTAATACAGGAGCTGCATTCATAGTATTGGTGTTAGACTATAAGGCTGTGTGACACTAGCTTCCCAACAACAAGATCAAACAGACCTGCCAATTTCTGCGTATAGGGGTCTCCTGGCTGCATATTTTAGGAGAAAGATGATGGTGCATTTGAATTTCACCATGCCACTAGAGGTGGCTGGTGATGCCTTATTTCCTATTCTTCACTAATTCTCATTACTGAACAGTGTAAAGACTCAGCATTCCTGAATACATACCATCAGAACTAGTTCAGCTCTGGAGCCTGTAGGACTGTAAATGCAGCTCTGAATAACAGTCCAAAAATATATGCTGTACATTAATACCAGTACAAGAAAAGTGATGCAATATTACAAAACAGTTTTCTCCTTCGCATCATTGGGGGACCCAGGACCATGGGTATATGCTTTCCTGCCACTAGGAGGCAACACTTAGTAGAGATAAAGTTTAAGTCCTCTGAACATGCAGTATACACCCCTCAGTAGGAGGAGTCAGTCAGTTTTAGCTTAGTGTCGTAAGGAGGCACATGTGTTCGGTTTTCAGACCACATCTACCCTTTTTATTTATTTATTTTTTACTTTTCTCTTTTAACCCTTTTTACTAGCTACATCCGGCAACAGCTCCTTTTAAGGGTGCCACTCTCCTTGTAGCAAGGGAGATGGCGCAAGACACGCATCCCCCTTTTGGGGTGACGGACCCCATAAGGGGTTCCGCTCTCCCCATTCGACAACCGAACCAGTCCTGTGGTCAATGGTCTTCCCCGCTGGACGGCAGTCTGATACATCCTTGGGGACTCAACCCCAAGAGATCCACAGACCTACAGCTGTACACATCCCACTGCATACCCCTGCATAACAGAGGTGATGCAAGGAGTGTACTCCGACTTTCTTACCTCCTCCACTCAAGGATCAGGTGATTGAGAGCACTAGAAAGACCAAATCTGGCACAGCAGCTACAAGGCAGGGGCCTAGAGACTTGCAATCCAGGCCACGGCGGCTCCATGCCTGGACGCACACCGCCGGTAAGTTCGGGGCACGCGTCCACAGCATGGGGCTCGGGGGGCGGCCATGGCACGTACCAGCGATGCAGCCCACAGAAATCACGGGCACTACCAATCACAACAAGCCGCCGATGGCCGTGTCACTGTCGAAGACACGCCCTCTCATGACGTGCACCCAATCCCAGAGCAGGGGGTGGCCTACACTACGTCCCTTGATGACGACCAATCACACAGAAGGGGTCAGCCTACGCCACGCCCCCTTGGTGACCCGCACACCCTAACCAATCACTGCACGGCCGCACATACAGGTCACGCCCCTGCACCGCCCTGCGTGAAATTCAAGACAAAGGATACACGTGGGCTTCTGCAGTAGCCCTGTGCACAGAGCCCATGTCACTGCACTTTACCTGCCCCCCCCTGCCCTCCCCACAAGGGGGGGCCACACAGAGCTCACACACACTAATGCAGTGGGCTGGCATCAACACAGCTTTCTCCTCCTGCGCTTCTGAAGCAAAAGCCCCTCTACCCAGCATAAGCAACAAGGGGACACAGGATCCGGGTAGGCTTCATAGGAGACCTCTTCCCTGCAGCATCCCAACTTGACCAGTGTCTGCTTGTGCCCCCTAACCAAATTGCTTAATTACACACAGTACCACTTTCAATTGTAATTTGGCACTCTATGGCAGACCCCAAGCCATCCAAAGGAAATAACAAAACCCACACAGGGGCCAGTGCATCATGTACCAACTGCCAGACGGCGCTCCCACGGGGACACTTTGCAACTTTGCCTATACTGCAAACCCCAAGGCCCCATGGAGCTGACCACTGACGCAGTACCCAGTATGTCTGGCACACCTGCGTGGGCCCTGGCATTGACACAATGGGTAGACTCATTAGCCAGAATAATGCAGTTATTTCCCGCTCCCCACGCAGGCGGTACCACCGACCGAGACCGCTCTTGCTCCTCCCCGCCAGGCTCCCCTCAAGGGAATTGGCCAACCAGCACAGAACGTCCCCAGTTTAGGGTTCCCCAGGTGACCAGAAGACTGATCCATACAAGTCTGTCCCTGGAACAATCGCCCACCACGTTACCCATAGGTGACACATCTCGCTCCCCATCACCCGAAAACCAGCCCGAGTTGCTTTACAAAGGGAAACTCTTAGAGCCATAATTGTCCCAGGAACTGGAGACGACGGACACCCAGGCATTGGTTGATAGCCTCTTTGAGACCGTTAACAAAACTCTAAAAGTTAGTGACGATCCTACCACCGCCCTGAAGCACGCAGTATCTTTTAAAAAGGCAAAATGCTCTCGGCGAGTCTTCTCAAATCACCCGATTTTAGAGACATAATCCGACGACACTGGGAGTGCCCAGACAAGTGCTTCACAGGTCACAGACCTATGAAAGCGTAGTACCCGTTTGCGCCAGACCAGCTTAAAGAGTTGACTGATTCACCAGCCATTGATCCCCTGGTATCACGCCTAACCAGCAGAACCCTCCTAACACTCTCAGATAGCTCCTCTATCAAAGACCCCAATGACCGCCAAATAGATAACATAGCACGCTCTGTCTTTGAAGCCTCAGAAGCAGTCCTCTCACCCTCTTCTACGACAGCGTGGGTTGCAAAAGCCATGGGATCTTGGACAGATGCCCTGCACGCAATCCTACAAGACAGTGACCTCCCTGAAGGGGCAACGGACCTATCCAATCACCCTTCTATGGCCGGGGAGTATTTTTTGCTAGCATCCCTAGACACGGCCAACTGCTCTGCGTTGGCAGTATCGAATGCCATCTCCACTCGCTGAACACTGTGGCTCAGAGGATGGCACGCGAACTCCGCATCCAAAAGATCACTCATAACCGTACTCTATCAGGCCAGTCGCCTAGTCGGGGAAAAAGCTAAACCAGAACATATCCGAAGACACGGGAGAAAAAAAAAAAAAGCAAGATTCTCCCCCAGCAATAGCTCAAGCGGCCCTTTCATAGCACACAGCAGCAATCACGGTGTCGCACCTCTCACGGGACATCTGGGTGGCCTACCTCAACACCTAACACAGGTGCAGGCCAGCCTAACCGCAGGAACAGAAATACCCCTTCCCACTCAAAACCAATTCCACCTGGAAAAGCCACCTGAAACAAGCCAACTCTAAGGCCAATAGAACCCAAAGATTCAACGCATGACTTCCCTCCCCAACCGCTCGACACCAGCACAATAGGCGGGCGCCTCAACCACTTCCACCACTCATGACGAGCTATCGTACACGACAATTAGGACAGCGACCTGGTGTTTTCAGGATACAAGATAGAATTCTCATCCTGACCCCAACTCGTTTTTTTCCTCTCGCTTTCCCCCCCCAAACCAAGTGCTTGCCAGTTCTTTAAAGCTATCAATGCACTACTCAAAACCGGCATCATAGCACCAGTATCAGAGACCGAATGGTTCAAAGGTTACTACTCAAACCTAGTCATCATGACGAAAAAAGACAGAACTCTGCGGAAGTATCTGCGGTTCACCATTCAAAACCTCCACATTGCGCTGCCCTTTGGCCTCGTAACCGCACCCAAAGTCTTCATGAATGTCATGGCGCACGTCATGACCATCCTCCACTCGCGAGCAGTGGTTGTCCTCTCATACCTACACAACTTGCTAATCAGTGGCCCATCCTTTCAGGCTTGCCTCAACAGCATGCGAATAACAGCAGGCACGCTCTCCCGCGTGGGGAGGCTCATGAACTGACAAATCGCCCCCAATGCCGGCTCAAAGGATAGACTTTCTTCGGATGATTTTCGATACCGCACGAGGGCTAGTCATACTCCCTCAAGACAAGGACATGGCCATTCGCAAAGGTGTTCGCACTCTTTGCGGTCGACCACCTCAATCCATCCGCTTCGACATGGGTGTCCTAGGAAAAATGGTAGCGGCAATGGAGGCAGTTCCCTTCGCTCAGCTACACTTCCGACCCTTGCAGCTTGCTTTCCTTTTGGCTTGGGACAAAAATCCCTTCAGCCTCGACCGCAGGCGCCGCCTACCTCCTCAAGTCAAAAAGGCATTCAGCTTTTGGACACGGCCATCATCACTCACAAAGAGAAAATCATTCATCCCAGTCCAATAGCTAGTCATCACAACCAACGCAAGCCTACTTGGCGGGAGGGCTGTCTATCGCCAACATACGGCCCAAGGCCACTGGACGCCCCAGGAGTCACACACCCCAATCAACATTCTGGAGCTACTGGTGATGCGCCTAACGCTCCAACACTTTCATCACCTTCTAGCTGGTCGGCCTGTCCGCATTCACACAACGCAACAGCGGTGGCATACATCAATCATCAGGGCGGCACACACAGCAAGGCTGCAATGTCCGAAGTGGAACATCCTCCACTGGACCGAAACAACTCGGTCGGTCCTATCAGCAGTTCACACCCCCGGAGTGGACAACTGGGCATCAAACTTCCTAAGCCGCCAGGAACAGGCCTCAGGAGAACGGTCCCTCCATCCAGAATTTTTTCTACAGTTCAGTCGACAATGGTGATCCCCCAACGTGGACTTAATGGCATCCAGGCCACACGCAAAAGTCCCAGCCTTTGTAGCCAGGTCCCGAAACCCCCTAGCGGTAGTAGCAGACTCGTTGGTCCTCTCTTGGCTCCAGTTCCAACTACTGTATGTCTTTTCCCCACTGCCGCTGATCCCATGAGTAATCAGAAAGATCAAAGCAAAAGCTATCCAAGTGATACTCTTTGTCCCAGACTGGTCACAATGAGCGTGGTACGCAGAGCTTGTACAACTCCTCATCGACGCACCCTGGCAACTTCCAAACCACCCGGACCTCTTGACCCTGGGCCCCATTTGCCACCAAAACTCAGGGACCCTGTCTTTAATGGCGTGGCTTTTGAATCCTGCATCCTGACCCAGGGAGGTTTCTCAACAGAAGTCATAACCACCATGGTTAATGCCCGCAAACCAACATCCTCACGCATCTATCATCGCACCTGAAAGATCATCTTCCAGTGGTGCAAGGACCGTGACCGTAACTCACTCCTATCTTCCATGCCTACGATCCTGGAGTTCCTTCAAACCGGCCATAACTCAGTCCTGGCAATCAGCTCCATCAAGAGCCAAATCTCCGCTCTAACTGTATTGTTCCAACGCAGAATTGTTACCAAACCGCAGGTCAAAACATTCATCCAAGGGGTGTCGCACACGCGGATCCCCTACAAGGCACCCGTAGCTGGAACTTAAACCTCGTTCTGGGCGCCCTACAAGCACCCTCGTCCAAACTGCAGAAAAAAGTATCTCTAACCCATTCATGGAAGGTTGCCTTTCTAGTCGCAATCACCTCAATCAGGCATCTATCAGAACTGGCCGCCCTATCCTATCGTCCACCACTTCTATCTTTCCAGAAGGATAAGGTGGTTCTCTGTCCAGCACTGTCCTTCTTGCCCAAGGTTGTTTCCCATTCCACTTCAATGAGGACATCGTTCTACCTCCCTTTTGCCCAGCACCAGTACACCATCTCAAAAATTACCTTCATACCTTGGATCTTGTGTCTTGTAAGGGCCCTCAGACGCTACATCTCCCGAACAGCCCCCTTCCATGAAACAGAGACTCTATTCGTCATACCCGAAGGCCCTAGGAAAGGAATGGTGGCCTCTAAATCCATATTGGCAAGGTGGATCCGCTCGGCAATCCAAGAGTCCTACCACCTCAGAAACAAACCAATCCCAGCAGGGATCAAGGCTCACTCAACTCGATCAGTGGGCGCCTTATGGGCCATTCGACACCAGGCCTCAGCAGCTCAAGTTTGCAAAGCCGTAACTGGGTCCAGCCTACACACCTTCATCAAACATTACAACAACCACACCCAGGTCTCTGCAAACGCAGGCCTAGGAAGAAAAATCTTGTAAGTGGCAGTCACACATCTGTAAGCTGCTGCATGATGCTCGCCCGCTACTCAGCTAATTCCCACCCAGGGACTGCTTTTGGACATCCCATGGTCCTGTCCCCTCAATGGTGTGAAGGAAAAACAGGGGTTTTTGTGTATTCACTGAGCTCATCATTGGGGGACAGAGCACTCGCCCTATCAGCCTTCAATGGCCTACACATAGCCCGGGCCTAAGCTTCTCGTACCTTATTACCTTAAAGTGTTCTCCCACTACTTTAGTACTAAACTGACAAACTCCTCCTACTGAGGGGTGTATACTGCACATAGGAGGACTTAAACTTTATATCTACTTAGTATCGCCTCCTAGTGGCAGGAAAGCATACACCCATGGTCCTGTGTCCCCCAATGATGAGCTCGGAGAAAAGGATTTTACGATGAGTACACAAAAATCCATGTTTGGTTTCTTTTACGATTTAGCAAATATTCACGGTCTGTGTGTCCCAGTTTGTGTCCACGTGTACCAGTTTGTCTGCTTCACTAGGGGCAGAATATAGGCAGCTGTATGTGTTCACTAGTAATTTACTGACTGGTTTGCAGGGAAACTGTAAAAATCTGATCTCCCTTGCATTGCATCCCACTATTACTAGGTGTTACACAAACTCTCTAGTAAACTCTTTGGAGCAAAGTGAAGCACTTTGCTGTTTGAGAAAAACAAGCAAGAAAAGGTCCAAAAAAAGCGATACAACCTCCAAAATTAATCATCAATATTAACAAAGTTTATTACATATAAAAAAAACCACACACAGACAGTAAATGATCACACAAAAGGATAAAAACGCTTAAAATAGCCTGATATGGCCATCACAATTCATATGATAATAATATATCATTGAAAAATCTCATTGCCAATTGCCCAAAAACTGGTTATAATAATATAAACATTGAGTAAATACACACGTTTTTCCTATGGGGTCCAATATGTCATATATAGATAAATACAAAAGATTTCACAATAAGGATCCCCATAAGTAAACAGTTCCACAATAAGGATCCCCATAAGTAAACAGTTCCACAATAAGGATCCCCATAAGTTGGTCCAGCGATCCCCCTGCTATATATTTTTGTATTGGTGGTGCCCTCCCCTACCCAATCATTCCATTTAGCACTTTGCTGTTTGGCAACTATTGTAGGCAGCTACACTCTGAGTTATGCAAGGGTTCGTGTACAGGCTGTAAATTGAGCACAAAGTATTTGACAAACATTTTTACTTTATCACTTACTTTATACTGTACAAGGGAGAATTCATCTTGCAAATCACTTACTAAACATATTCATGTTTGTTCTTATTCACAGTTTAGTCTGTTTTAATCTCTTGCTATTGTAAAATCAGATTCAGATATTCTATTGGGTGGCAGAGGTTATGCTATGGATTATACCTGACACCGCAGTACAGAAAATTCAATATTAGGCTCCCTGAATCAAAGAGCAACAAAAGACAATTCCGTAATATCAGAAGCAGATTATCTGCACTCTCTGTACTCAGATGCTATACATATTGGTTCATATGATCCATTAACGCCAGCTAACATTGCTTGGTTTCCAGTTCTGTGTGACACCCCATACTATGAGAGAAGATGTTTGGGATTATACTATGTCAGCTCGTGCTGTGCATCAGCTTTCATTATTCAGCTTGTGATAGTTTGTTTGTCTATGCTGGAAGTCCAAGAACTACCCAGCAGTTGGCAAGTATATCAGATGCTGCATTAATGAACTACTGTTCCTATAACTGTCTGCAATTTTTATTTTTTGTGTACAATGTATTAAACCTATGGAATAGCAGCCATAGTTTTCTGCGGTGACTTTACTCAAATCCTGTTTTTTTCTGGAGTAAATCTTTCTACTGGCATGTATAAATAGCTCTGGTAAAACAAGCACTGTGATTCTAGCTTCTTGGTAATTCTTAATGTACAGTATGCTGTGCTTTTGTCTAATGATTTACTAAAGTAACTATATGGCTTTTTGAAAGGCACTTTCTAAAATTTGCCAACTTCAAGACTAAACTCCTTTTTCTAAACAGCTGCTGGAAAAACCATAGTCAAATCTGCATGTTTTGGCCTTTGAGAACTAAAGTTTTTGTCTGAAATAGATTAAATGTGACTATTTGTGTAGGCTTCGGATAGAACATTTTGAGCTCCGTTATTGCTTGGTTATTCTTTTTCTTTTGACTACAGATGTGGGGCACAGGTTAGGCTTAAGGCCCAGTTACACGGTAAGATATCGTGAACGATATCACTCAAACGTCACTGGCTTGGAGATGTTAAAACGACATCGTTAGGACGTTGTTGCGTGGTCCACCGCGATACGACTATGATAAATCGTTGGATTGTTGATCGCAGATTTAAGAATATGATCTCATATCAAATGATCCTTGATCAGCCAACCTTCTGCATCGCTCTGTGTGACACCGCAATAGCGATGTCATTAACGACATCTCCTATTCAAAACAGTGCACAAGATTCGTTCGCTGGGTTGTGCGAACGATAGCTGCTCGCCACATCATTGCTGCGTTGTCCACAATATCTAGACGTGTGATATCTCACCAACGATGTCAAAAAGATGTCCTATTGACCGAGATCGTTTGTGATATCTTAACGACATTGAAGCGTGTAACGGTACCGTTAGTTGCATTTGGACTTGGCACAGAATACGAAGGGCATGTTTTTTTGCATTCTTTGGATCTACTTTCCACTTATACATCAGAAGTATAGTACCAGAATGGCTGGTTCCCACTTTGCTATAATAATAGCTCTGGAAACCCTTTGTAACGTGCCTCTATTTGTATTATGCTTTACATTTGCTGATTGTCTAGGGGAGTATTATGTATGTAAATCTTCCAGATTGCAAAAGATACTATGCACTTTAAAGCCTATAGTTTTTAACAAATAATGCCAGATGACATTATTTCTATATACATACACTAGGAGCTTATTGTTTGATCTCTATGGGGTTGCACTGAACCCGATTTTCATATGAGGCAAAGTGATCCCATTACCAATGAAATAGGCCTGGAATATCAAGGGGACCTGGTTATAATTTGCCTTTTTTTTTTTTGTTACTGGCACTGTACCAAATAAGTTTTCTGTTTCGTGAATGTTTCTTAATATACCAAAAGTGATCACACTACTCAGGTATGTGAATTTATTTGAGCAGTTGCTAAGGGACAAATCCAGTCTATCACTTTTTTTTTATTTAATATTTGTGTAGAAAATGGAAGGTTTTGTTAGCACCAAATCTGATACTTTTTCATCATTTGATCTCCACATCCATACCTCACGACTAGCAGGAATAACTGGTTTCTGCATGCACACATGAGACATATTATGCATCAATAATTAAGTAGTTGGTTTATGCATTAAATATAACATGTGACTATCACACAGCTACAATCTATCATCCTGAACTTTTTTGAGTTCCATTTATTGCAGAATTTTTATTATAATAATTTGGTACTGATATTTGCAGGCAGTTTTCATTAAAATATGGATTAAATTAATTTGCTCAGCTGTAAATAAAATGGCATCAGCTACTGTATCAATTGCCTCGGCTTATTGTGCCATTTCAATGTGTTTGTGTGTATGTACATACATTACTACAATATTTTTCAAAGGGATTGTTTATACTCAATAAAGGTTCTTCCTCGGGTGCAGTTTGTTGAAACATAACAAACTGTACTGTAATCTCTCCCCATCAGAGAGTCTGTGACACTGCTCATGTAGACAGAGCTGTTAAGATCACTGGCTGGTTGCCGCAGTATCAATGTGACATTAGCAACCCTGCCAGTGCCACACACTAGGAGAGACATCAGACGCTTGTCAATGAACCCGGTGAGGGTGAGGTTTCAACAGCACAGTAGTTTGGTAAGGACATTTTCTGAAAGGGTTCAATGATATATTATTGTTTCAGGAAGTGTCTTATGCTGAATGATGGTGACTAAGTGTTTCCTGTTTGCAGTATATACTGTATGTGCTAGTATAGACCTGTTTGTACTATAGCTCAGATGGCCAATTAAATGAAATCGTCACCAAATTTGAGCTAGTTCTTTATGGGAATACAGGTTATAGAGTGAATAAAAAAGTAATACCTGTCTGTCCCTCATCTCATTCCTTGTGTCAGAGAACTAATCTTTTATGACTTAATCTCTTCCAAGCTATGGGGCAGGCTCTTGTCCAGTAGAAAGTGCTGCATCCTCATTTCATTAGATCTTTCTCCATCCCTCATTATCCCTATGTCACATGTGGCATAGGGTGCGTGAGATGAAATCGCTCTCCTGTGTTTTCCATCTCGTTTCATTTCTCCTCAGTGTTCCACTCTGCTAGGGGCATAGTCTTAACTTCCTTCTGTGCAGGTAACGGTAGGTCACTGACAGTTTTGTCCCCAGTGTTCTCCAGTGACCACAAGTACCAGCGACTTGCCCGCACCGGTGCAGAAGGAAAGTGAAACCTATGCCCTTAGAAGAGGAGAGATGAAGGGAACGTGCAGACATGCAATTTCATCTCATTTACCCATTGTCACAAGGATGTAGAAATGATGAGTGGGGGAGAAAAAGTATGATAATGAAGTGAGGAAGCAGTGTTTTCTTATCCCTTATTTTCTGTCCCATTGCCTGAAAGTAATTATTAACATAGTCATGAAAGATTATTTTCCTGCAATAAGGAATGCGATTAGGGACAGACATGTATCACTTCAGTCACTTGTTAACATATACCCATAAAAATGGTTTACCTAGCTCAAATGTGGTGACAGATTCCCTTTAAGTCATTCGGTGAATTGATTAAGCTCTGAGCTAACCCATTAATGTTCACCCATCACTAAAAATGAGGTCTTATTTATACAGTTTAGGGTCCTTACCAGACACCTAGTGTCCATATATATGGACCCTGAAGCCGGGAAGGATGCAAAAGGAGGCAAAATGGGTATTACAAGCAGTTAAAATATATTTACCTTAACCCCTTAAGGACCGAGTCACTTTGCAGCTTAATGACCGGACCATTTTTTGTAATTCTGACCACTCTCCCTTTATGAGGTAATATCTCTGGAACGCTTCAACGGATCCTAGCGATTATGAGATTGTTTTTTCGTGACATATTGGGCTTCATGTTAGTATTAAATTTAGGTCGATAATTTTTGCGTTTATTTGTGAAAAAATAAAAAATTTGGCAAAAATTTTGAAAATTTAGCAATTTTCAAATTTTTTATTTTTATTCTGCTAAACCAGAGCATTATGTGCCACAAAATAGTTAATAAATCACATTTCCCACATGTCTACTTCACATCAGCACAATTTTGGAAGAAAAAAAAAATTTGGTAGGACGTTATAAGGGTTCAAAGTTCATCAGCAATTATTCATTTTTCCAGCACAATTTACAAAACCAATGTTTTAGTGACCACATCACATTTGAAGTCCCTTTGAGGGGTGTACATGACAGAACACCCAAACGTGATACCATTCCAAAAACTGCACCTCTCAAGCTACTCAAAACTATATTCAAGAAGATTATTAACCCTTCAGGTGCTTCACAAGAACTAAAATAAATTTGAAGGAAAAAATGGACATTTTAATTTTTGTAACAAAAATGTTCTTTTAGCCTCAATTTTTTCATTTTCACATGGGCAACAGGATAAAATGCATCCTAAAATTTGTTGGGCAATTTCTCCTGAGTACACCGATATCTCATATGTGGTCATAAACCACTGTTTGGGCGCACGGCAGGACTGAGAAGGGAAGGAGCGCAATTTGAATTTTAGAGCCAATTTTCCGTTCAAAAAGTAAAATGGCGCTCCTTCACTTCTGAGCCCTGCCGTGCACCCAAACAGTGGTTTATGACCACATATAAGGTATCGGTGTACTCAGGAGAAATTGCCCAACAAATTTTGGGATGTATTTTATCCCTTTGCCCATGTGAAACTAAAAAAATGTAGGCAAAAAGACATTTTTTTGTGAAAAAAAAGTGTTTTTTAAATTTTTTGGATTAATTTGTGAAGCATCTGGGGGTTCAAAGTGCTCACTATGCATCTAGATACCTTCCTTAGGGGGTCTAGTTTCCAAAATGGGGTCATTTGTGGTTGAGCTCTAATGTGGAGACACACGGGGACCCTCCATACGCGACATGGTGTCCGCTAACAATTTGAATGGAAAATGAGCTCAATTTGTTAGCGGACACCATGTCGCGTTTGGATGGTACCCGTGTGTCTCCACATTGGAGCTCCCCCACAAGTGACCCCATTTTGGAAACTAGACCCCCAAAGGAACGTATCTTGATGCATAGTCAGCACTTTGAACCCCCAGATGCTTCAGAAATTCATCCGTAAAAATGAAAAAGCACTTTTTTCCACAAATAATTTCTTTTTCATTATTACGGATCAATTTGTGAAGCATCTGGGGGTTCAAAGTGCTCACTATGCATCTAGATATAATCCTTTGGGGGTCTAGGTTCCAAAATGGGGTCACTTGTGGGGGAGCTCCAATGTGGAGACACACAGGGACCCACCATACCCAACATGGTGTCCACTAACAATTGGAATTGTTAGCGGACACCTTGTAGGATATGAAGAGCCCCTATGTGCCTAAACATTGGAGCTCCCCCACAAGTGACCCCATTTTGGAAACTAGACCACCCAAGGAACGAATCTAGATGCATAGTGAGCACTTTGAACCCCCAGGTGCTTCACAAATTGATCCGTAAAAATGAAAAAAGAAACTTTTTGTGGAAAAAAAGTGCTTTTTCATTTTTATGGATGAATTTGTGAAGCATCTGGGAGTTCAAAGTGATTACTATACATCTAGATACGTTCCTTCGGGGGTCTAGTTTCCAAAATGGGGTCACTTGTGGAGGAGCTCCAATGTTCAGGCACACAGGGAGGGGCTCTCCATACCCGACATGGTTTCCGCTAACAATTGGAGCTAATTTTCTATTGAAATTGTTAGCGGACACCATGTCGCATATGGAGAACCCGTGTGCCACCAGCACAAGGGCAACTGGTAGAGTTGGGGTACAGCACCAGAAAATGCCGCCTCTAATGAATGCGCTATTTTCTTGGGTGGCTGTGGGTTGAAATTTGCAGCGTGGGGGACCCACAACATTTGAGTCTCTCCACGCTGAGGATTCCAGTGAGCCAGCTACCAAGTTGTACATGGCTGGCTACAAATACAGCGAAGGCCTTTTTTTTATTTCTAGAACTAATTCTAGAAAAAAAAAGTGATGTGTGGCTCCGCCATATTTTTGGTCCAGCCAGGTACAACTTGGCAGCTATAGACTGCCAGCAACCCCCAGCTGCCTCGTTGTACCTGGCTGCAAGCAAAAATACAGCGAAGCCCATTTTTTTTATTTCTAGAACTAATTCTAGAAAAAAAAAATGACGTAGGGCTCCGCCATATTTTTGGTCCAGCCAGGTACAACTTGCCAGCTACAGACTGCCAGCAACCCCCAGCTGCCTCGTTGTACCTGGCTGCAACCAAAAATACAGCGAAGCCCATTTTTTTTTATTTCTGGAACTAATTCTAGAAAAAAAAAATGACGTAGGGCTCCGCCATATTTTTGGTCCAGCCAGGTAAAACTTGCCAGCTACAGACTGCCAGCAACCCCCAGCTGCCTCGTTGTACTTGGCTGCAACCAAAAATACAGCGAAGCCCATTTTTTTTTATTTCTAGAACTAATTCTAGAAAAAAAAAGTGATGTGTGGCTCCGCCATATTTTTGGTCCAGCCAGGTACAACTTGGCAGCTACAGACTGCCAGCAACCCCCAGCTGCCTCGTTGTACCTGGCTGCAACCAAAAATACAGCGAAAGCCCATTTTAATTTATTTCTAGAACTAATTCTAGAAAAAAAAAATGACGTAGGGCTCCGCCATATTTTTGGCCCAGCCAGGTACAACTCGGCAGCTGCGGGCTGGAATCCTCAGCATGCGTTCTGGGCCCCCCATGCTGCGAATTGCAGCCCGCAGCCGCCCCAGAAAATGGCGCATTCATTGAAGCGCCATTTTCTGGCGCTGTACCCATGCTCTTCCAGTTGCCTTGGTGCCAGTGGCAAACTGGGTAATAAAGGGGTTAATGCCACCTTTTTATTGGCAGCTGGCACTAAGCCCGAGATTCATAATATAGGGCCAATGTTAGATCCGCCATTAGGAATCTCTGGTAAATAGTCAGAAAATACACACATAGAAAAATCTTTTTATTTGAAAAAAAAACACAAACAAAATTCGGACTCCATCTTTATTATAAAGATCCGACGTAGTCCACAACGAAGGTCCCACGACGCTCGATCACCTCCGACGTAGTCCACAATGAAGGTCCCATGATGCTCGATCGCTTCTGCTCAATCCAGAGACTGCAGCAAGGGATCAAGTGTCCTCTTCCTACAGTCTCAGGGGTCAGAGTTATGGTGCACTGTATGACAATGATCAGTTATACAGTGCACCATGACTATGATCCCAGAGACTATAACAAGAGGACACTTGATCTCTTGTTGCACCCATCATCCACGCATCATGGTACCTATGCACCCATCATCCACGTACGCACACATCTACGCACGCACATCCACGCACGCACATTCACACGCACACTGACATTCATGCACGCTGACATCCATGCACACATCCACGCACGCACGCTGACATCCACGCACGCACATCCACGCACGCACATCCACGCACGCACATCCAAGCACGCACATCCACGCACGCACATCCACGCACGCACACATCCATCCATCCATTCACCCATCCACCCATCCATCCATCCATCTATCCATCCACCCATCCATCCATCCATCCATCCATCCACCCATCCATCCATCCATCCATCCATTCATACTTACCCAGCGATGAGCCCCTGAGAAGAGGAGGGGCCACACCGGACTGCAGAGGAGGCCGACGGTGCGGGCGGGTGCACAGCGCGTGCAGCCCGCCAGAATAGGTGAGCGGGGCTGGGGGCTGGGGACCGGGGGCTGGGGACCGGGGGCTGGGGCCAGGGACCAGCAGGGAGGAGGAGGGGGCCCTGCAGCTTCGCCGGCGGGCGCATAAGCCCGCCGGCATAGGTGAGCGGGGCTGGGGACCGGGGGCTGGGGACCAGTAGGGAGGAGGAGGGGGCCCTGCAGCTTCGCCGGCGGGCGCATAAGCCCGCCGGCAGACAAACTATGGAAGGTGGAGGGCGGGGATGGACAGGACACAGGGGGGGCTGCACAGGGAATGGGGACAGGACACAGGGGGCTCTGGACACAGGGGGGGGCTACAGGACACAGGGGGCTCTGGACACAGGGGGCAAGGACAGGATACAGGGGGAGCTGGAGGATTAGTATATGGCCGGCAGGTGCGGTGCAGCCCGCCGGCAGATAAGTATGATTGGGGAGGGGGGGGTGAAGGGGTTAACAGGGGTGCCCACACCTCTGCCCCTAACCCTTGGCTGTCACTGACAGCTTTTAGATTTGAGCTGTCACTGTTTGTTTACAAGCAGTGACAGTTCAAAGCCATGACGAGTATACTCGTCATGATGCGGGAACTGACAGCTTTTCATGACGAGTATACTCGTCATTAGTCGTAAAGGGGTTAAAGAGGACCTGTCACCAAACCAGGCATGGTGATCTAATTACAGCACTAGATGCAGCATGTCTGCAGCATGCAGACAAGGGGTCCCTCAGCACTTGAGCAGCCCTGTACCCCGAGATAATACAGTTAGAAAACTTACATGCTCCAGCCACTAAGGAGGTGGCTAGGGGTTGCAGCCAAGGGCAGATTCACACCCCCTGAATGTTTAATCTGCCCACCACTGCCAATCATTTTCTCCCTGTCTGCAGCAATTAAACTGAGTTGTTTTTTTTCTCTCCCGTGTAGCCCCGCCCCTCAGAGGGCGGAGTTAAACGGACTTTCTGGGAGAGAGAAAAAAAAACTCAGTTTAAATGCTGGAGACAGGGAGAGAATGATTGGCAGCGGTGGGCAGATTAAACATGCAGGGGGTTTGAATCTGCCCTTGCCTGCAGCCCCTAGCCACCTCCTTAGTGGCTGGAGCATGTAAGTTTTCTAAGTGTATTATCTCGGGGTACAGGGCTGCTCAAGTGCTTATGGACCCCTTGTTTGCATGCTGCAGACATGCTGCATCCAGTGCTGTAATTAGATCACCATGCCTGGTTTGGTGACAGGTCCTCTTTAATCCATGTGCCTATAACACTACTTCTGGGTCCACTCATTAAGCCTCTTGTTTATTCACTGCTTCCCTCTGTGTCGGTGTCTGTTTTTAGTTTTTGACAACCAGCCTGGTGTCATACTAGCTGTTTTTTTGTTTTTTTTTAAATATTTTTAAAACTGGTGTAGGGTCCCCAACGCAGATAAAACACAGAGCTAGAGGCTGCTTCCCTTAGCTTTGTGCTTTATGTTGACCGGGTATCAAAATAAGGGGGACTCCATGCTGTTTTTTATTTTTAATTAGTTAAATGAATAATTATAAAAAGGTGATGGGTCACCCCCTAGTTTGTTACCCAGCCAACATAAAGTAAACAGCTGGGGGCTTGTATTCTCAGCCTTGGGAGTCCCAAGCTTATTGGTTCCACCAGGCCAAATATACAAATATTCCAGCCTTCAGTTGCCCCAGAATTTGACGCAACCTTAGAAGCGAGTATCCTGGCACTTTGCCCGGCTCATCCTGATTGCCCTGGTGCGGTGGCAAATGGAGTAATATAAAGGGGTATAATGACATCTGTAATTTGTCAACAAATCACATCTGCCATCAACCCTAGGTTAGTAATGAGTAGGGGTCTATGAAACCCCCCATCACTAACCTGTAAGTAAAAATAAAAATAAACACAAAACATAGAGAAAAATCCTTTATTTGAAATAAAAAATACACCCTCTTTTACATCTCTTATTAACCTCAGAAAACAGCCTGAAGTCTAAAGTAGTCCAACATACGGCATCCCTTTATGATCTCTGCTCTGCTATATTTCATAACCTTCATCGCCAAGGGATTCCCCATAGCCGTCAATAAACTCAATTGACCATAGTCCCAGATCAACAGATTCAATGCGTTCATCTGCAGTTGCTGGCAGAAATACACACCAAAACCATAAGGCAGTTTTGTCACAAACCCATTTTGGCCTGCTTGACTGTAAGAAGTGATGACGTCACTGAGAGAATCTACAGCTGTGAACTAAATTGAACCCGCTGCTGGATTACCATGCCACCATGTCCTGTAATCCATTAATCTAGCAGCAGGTTCAACAGACTTCATTGACCAAAGCTGGTGAGGTCACTGCTTCTCAAAGCCGAGGGCTTCCCTGTGGCTGTCAGTGTGCTCCAAGAAGCTCCAGTGAGTGGATGCTATTTCTGTCACTTTAGCCTCTGGAATGGCCAATAGCCAAGATAGTCGAGGAACATCATATGTTAGACTACTTTGGACCTGGCGTGTTTTGGGGGAGATTAATAAAGGGGTGAAAGAGGAAGTTTGTGTGTGTGTGTTTTATTTCAAATAAATGATGTTTCCCTGTGTTTTGTGTTTCTTTTAATTTCAGGCTAGTATTGGGCTGGTCTCATAGACCCCCCCTACACATTACTATCCTTAGGCTTGATGGCAGCTGTGATTTTTTTTTCTCTGCAAATCACAGCTGTAATTAACCCCTTATATTAGCCCCATTGCCACCGCATCAGATGGGGTCCCTCAAATTTTGATACCCATTCAATATAAAGCGCAAAGCTGGGGACAGCATCCTGCAGCCATGTGCTTTATCTGTGCTGGTCATCACAAATACCGGGGACCCCATGCCAATTTATATTTTAATTCATTTTTACATTAATATGAAACCAATTTGGTTACCATACACTAATGTGTATGGCAACCAATCACAGAAGCCGACACAAAGTGTGAGTGGGGGAAGCAGGGAATAAACATGAGGCTTAATGAGCGCACCTGGAAGAAGTGTAAAAAGCCCGCGGTTAATGGTAAGTATAATTTAACAATTTTACTTTCTATTTTGCTATCTTTTGTAGCCACCTAGCCCCTTCTACCACCATTTTATAGCACTCAAGTTCAGGTCCCCATAGACTTGTTCAGGGTTTGGGTGAAGTCCAGTCCCGAACCAGGGTTCACCCAACTCCACTCATTTTCTTTCACTTGATGGAAACCTGGAACACTCTAACATTTCACACTGCAATTCTAGCATTTCATTCATTCCTTTATGTTGTTTAAAGGTGTTCTAACATTATGTAGATCATCAGAATTCATTTTTCACTGATCTTTGCATATGTTCTTAAATTAACTGATGAACCTTAAACTCTGAAATGCACTCTCATCAATCCTTGTTTTCACCCACAGATCTCAAATATTCCTTTTGTATAGTGTTATTGTCGGTACAAATGAGTAAACCTTTTTGTAACAAGTACAGTTGAGAAATTACTGGACTTTAAAAGGGACTACCATTCAGAACATTCACACATAGCTATACATAAATTAATGTTAACTACAAGACTGAATCTAAATGATGAGACTACACATAATCAAGTTTGACTAAAATTATGTTGTTAAAGTCAAAGTAAAATGTACATGTCATGCATAAAATTATTCCAATATTCCAAATACAGTGAAACCTTGGATTACGAGCATAATTCATTCTGGGAATGTGCTTGTAATCCAAATCACTTGTATATCAAAGCAAATTTTCCCGTATGAAACAATTTAAATTCAGATGATTCATTCTACAGCCCATAAAATATTTACTGTATTCATATAAAATTAAGACAGTTTTGCAATTACAGTTCTATGGGCTATAAAGTATACATGTGCAAGGAGTTAATCAGTTACAGTACCTTAAAATGGTTTAGTAGCGGCGTCACACATGTACAGTATCAAGTATGAAGGGCTCCATGTTCAGAGTGCGGTGAACACGCAAAGTCAGGAACCCGGAAGTGAGGAACAGTCTGCAACTGATTGCTTATGTGCATGTGCTAGAAGCGGTGAATATTACTAGTACTATACTGTAACTGCACAGGAATAGGGGTACTGTAGAGGGGTAGGGAGAGCTCACATTTTGCTCTTATTCCAAATCTGGCTCTTATACCAAGTCACGATTTATTAAAAATGTTTCTTGTCTTACAAAACGCTATTAGACCAAGTTACTTGTAATCCAAGGTTCCACTGTATTTATTTCTGAGCCTGTGATACAAACAGTAGTGGAAGAGGCTTTGGTTATATGTATTATAAAGAAAGCAGAAAAGATAGAGGCGCACTGTGAAGCTCCTAATGGCAGTGGTGATATTTGTGGGGAGTGGAGGTGGCTGAGGCCACTCACCTATTGGGGTTGTGCAACTCTGCACAACACAACCCCAGTTTTAGCTTGATGGACACTGGACTCGCTCTGGTCCAGAATGTCTCCTCCAGCCGACATTGAATTCCCACTGCGTCACTTCCGGGTCTGCGTCACGTGATCGGGTTAGCGGTGATGTCCTGGCAGGTCCTTCAGCTGTCGGTGTATAGTAACCTGGGCAAAGCCAGGTCCTTCAGGGGAGGTGATTTAACCCAGTGCAGCTCCAGCCGGCTATCCCTCAGCGAGGGAACAAGGTACATAGAAGGTACATCATCAGGTTCATCATCCACCTGATGAAGACAAACACGTTGTCGGAAGTGAGAGGCAATAAAGGTCTGTAACCCCATAATCTGGATAAGATTTATTCTACTCTAAACCCTAGTGCTCCTCTAAGACTGCTCCATTCCTTTCTATGTACCTTGGTTTTATGTATTGGCTTCATGGGTGTAAGTGAGATTGAATTAAGTTTTTAATTTTCTTATTGCATACCTAATTTTAACCCCATATAACTACACTTTTTTATGTCACCATAATATCTTTTGGCAGTACATTTTTGTTAGTATTTTGCAGCATTGTTTATTCTGACTCCTATAAATGCATGATTTTCAAGCAGTTGTACAAATGTACTTCTACAATTGTTTTCTGTTTTGCTTTTTTGTTTTGATTTTTCCAAATAAAGGACCTTGGTGGAAAACTCATGAAAAAATACCATGCTTGGCACTTGCTCCATTTGGCAAAAAATGGCCTGAAATTGTGAAAAAAGGCAGCAATTTTCATAGTTTCAGATACATGTTTTTATTTGTTTTAGGCTGGGGTCACACTTGGCATGAGTTTTTTAGTGCCTTAAAAAAAGCATGCGTTTCTGCATGCTTTTTTCCATTTCAGCATGCGTTTTTTAAGGTGTCTGATGGCACCCTGCGTTTTTGCATGCGTTTTTAAATCAACACCCAAAAATAGTGAATGCACTATTTTTTGGTGCTGTTTTAAAAACGCATGCGTTTTTTAGAAAACGCATGTGTTTTTTTTAACATGGGCCCCTATGGAAAACGCATGCGTTTTTGGATGGTACTAAATGGTACTAATGTACCATGCGTTTTTGCATGCGTTTTGATGTCAGCTAAACACATAATTGCAAAAACGCACACAAAAACGCATGGTACTGTCACACATGCGTTTTTGCTATTAGGGCATGCGTTTTTTAACATGGGGGCCTATGGGTGCGTTTTTACATGCTTTTTTAAAAATGCAGGTCTCTAAAAAAGCATGAAAAAAACGCAAGTGTGACCCCAGCCTTATAAACTTGTGCCTAACTTTTGTCTGCATAATGTTTTGCCAGGAAAAGCACAGCCAAAACACAAAAACACAGCATTTTTATAAAAAAAAAGAGGTACCAAACACACATGTTGAAGCAAATCAGATCCTCCTTCATGTTTTATTTTTTTTTAATCTACTGCATCTGGCATCAACCCGCAAGTATGTCTGTGAATAAATTGCAGAATAGTTTTGATAGGGCATTTGTCGACCAGTTTTATAAAATTGTTTGTTTCTCAGTAAGGCTGGGGTCACACTTGGCATGAGTTTTTTTAGTGCCTTAAAAAAACGCATGCGTTTCTGCATGCGTTTTTTAAGATGCCTGATTGCACCCTGCTTTTTTGCATGCATTTTTAAATCGGCACCCAAAAATAGTACATGTACTATTTTATGGTGCTGTTTTAAAAAACGCATGCGTTTTTGAATGGCACTAAATGGTACTAATGTACCATGCGTTTTTGCATGCGTTTTTGATGTCAGCTAATCACATAAGTGCAAAAACGCACACAAAAACGCATGGTACTGTCACACATGCGTTTTTGCTATTAGGGCATGCGTTTTTTAACATGGGGGCCTATGGGTGCGTTTTTACATGCTTTTTTAAAAATGCAGGTCTCTAAAAAAGCATGAAAAAAACGCAAGTGTGACCCCAGCCTTATAAACTTGTGCCTAACTTTTGTCTGCATAATGTTTTGCCAGGAAAAGCACAGCCAAAACACAAAAACACAGCATTTTTATAAAAAAAAAAGAGGTACCAAACACACATGTTGAAGCAAATCAGATCCTCCTTCATGTTTTATTTTTTTTTAATCTACTGCATCTGGCATCAACCTGCAAGTATGTCTGTGAATAAATTGCAGAATAGTTTTGATAGGGCATTTGTCGACCAGTTTTATAAAATTGTTTGTTTCTCAGTAAGGCTGGGGTCACACTTGGCATGAGTTTTTTTAGTGCCTTAAAAAAACGCATGCGTTTCTGCATGCGTTTTTTAAGATGCCTGATTGCACCCTGCTTTTTTGCATGCATTTTTAAATCGGCACCAAAAATAGTACATGTACTATTTTATGGTGCTGTTTTAAAAACGCATGCGTTTTTGAATGGCACTAAATGTACTAATGTACCATGCGTTTTTGCATGCGTTTTTGATGTCAGCTAATCACATAAGTGCAAAAACGCACACAAAACGCATGGTACTGTCACACATGCGTTTTTGCTATTAAGACATGCGTTTTTGCTATTGGGGCATGCTAATTCTTCCTTTACAGGATTGTGCACAAGGCGGGGGCTGTATACTGATGGGGGGGCTGTATACTACTCTGGGGCTGCTGTATACTACCACTGGGCTGTATATCCCATGGGGCTGCGTGTATACTACCACTGGGGCTGTATATACCTCTGGGGCTGCTGTATACTGATGGTGGGGCTGTATACTACCTCTGGGGCTGCTGTATACTGATGGGGGGGCTGTATACTACCTCTGGGGCTGCTGTATACTACCACTGGGACTGTATATACCACTGGGGCTGCTGTATACTACCATGGGGCTGTATATACCTCTGGGGCTGCTGCATACTACCACTGGGGCTGTATATACCACTGGGGCTGCGTGTATACTACCACTGGGGCTGTATATACCTCTGGGGCTGCTGTATACTGATGGGGGGGGGCTGTATACGACCTCTGGGGCTGCTGTATACTACCACTGGGGCTGTATATACCACTGGGGCTGCTGTATACTACCACTGGGGCTGTATATACCTCTGGGGGCTGTGTATACTACCACTGGGGCTGTATATACCACTGGGGCTGCTGTATACTACCACTGGGGCTGCTGTATATACCTCTGGGGCTGCTGTATACTACCACTGGGGCTGCTGTATATACCTCTGGGGCTGCTGTATACTACCACTGGGGCTGCTGTATATACCTCTGGGGCTGCTGTATACTACCACTGGGGCTGTATATACCTCTGGGGCTGCTGTATACTACCACTGGGGCTGCTGTATATACCTCTGGGGCTGCTGTATACTAACTTCTGGGGCTGCTGCTGTATATACCACTGGGGCTGCTGCTGTATACTACCACTGGAGCTGCTGTATATACAGTGTTGGCCAAAAGTATTGACACCCCTGAAATTCTGTCAGATAATACTCAGTTTCTTCCTGAAAATGATTGCAATCACAAATTCTTTGGTATTATTATCTTCATTTAATTTGTCTTCAATGAAAAAACACAAAAGAGAATGAAGCAAAAAGCAAAACATTGATCATTTCACACAAAACTCCAAAAATGGGCCGGACAATAGTATTGGCACCCTCAGCCTAATACTTGGTTGCACAACCTTTAGCCAAAATAACTGCGATCAACTGCTTCCGGTAACCATCAATGAGTTTCTTACAATGCTCTGCTGGAATTTTAGACGATTCTTCTTTGGCAAACTGCTCCTGGTCTCTGATATTTGAAGGGTGCCTTCTCCAAACTGCCATTTTTAGATCTCTCCACAGGTGTTCTATGGGATTCAGGTCTGGACTCATTGCTGGCCACCTTAGAAGTCTCCAGTGCTTTCTCTCAAACCATTTTCTAGTGCTTTTTAAAGTGTGTTTTGGGTCGTTGTGCTGCTGGAAGACCCATGACCTCTGAGAGAGACCCAGCTTTCTGACACTGGGCCCTACATTATGCTGCAAAATTTGTTGGTAGTCTTCAGACTTCATAATGCCATGCACACGGTTAAGCAGTCCAGTGCCAGAGGCAGCAAAGCAACCCCAAAACATCAGGGAACCTCCGCCATGTTTGACTGTAGGGATCGTGTTCTTTTCTTTGAATGCCTCTTTTTTTCTCCTGTAAACTCTATGTTGATGCCTTTGCCCAAAAAGAGAGAACATTCTTCCAAAACATTTTAGGCTTTCTCAGGTAAGTTTTGGCAAACTCCAGCCTGGCTTTTTTATGTCTCGGGGTACGAAGTGGGGTCTTCCTGGGTCTCCTACCATACAGTCCCTTTTCATTCAGACACCGACGGATAGCACGGGTTGACACTGTTGTACCCTCGGACTGCAGGGCAGCTTGAACTTGTTTGGATGTTAGTCGAGGTTCTTTATCCACCATCCGCACAATCTTGCATTGAAATCTCTTGTCAATTTTTCTTTTCCATCCACATCCAGGGAGGTTAGCCACAGTGCCATGGGCTTTAAACTTCTTGATGACACTGCGCACGGTAGACACAGGAACATTCAGGTCTTTGGAGATGGACTTGTAGCCTTGAGATTGCTCATGCTTCCTCACAATTTGGTTTCTCAAGTCCTCAGACAGTTCTTTGGTCTTCTTTCTTTTCTCCATGCTCAATGTGGTACACACAAGGACACAGGACACAGGTTGAGTCAACTTTAATCCATGTCAACTGGCTGCAAGTGTGATTTAGTTATTGCCAACACCTGTTAGGTGCCACAGGTAAATTACAGGTGCTGTTAATTACACAAATTAGAGAAGCATCACATGATATTTGTAAGGGTGCCAATACTTTTGTCCACCCCCTTTTTTATGTTTGGTGTGGAATTATATCCAATTTGGCTTTAGGACAATTATTTTTGTGTTTTTTTCATTGAAGACAAATTAAATGAAAATAATACCAAAGAATTTGTGATTGCAATCATTTTCAGGAAGAAACTGAGTATTATCTGACAGAATGGCAGGGGTGTCAATACTTTTGGCCAACACTGTACCTCTTGGGCTGCTGTATACTAACTACTGGGGCTGCTGCTGTATATACCACTGGGGCTGCTGCTGTATATACCACTGGGGCTGCTGCTGTATACTACCACTGGGGATGCTGTATATACCTCTGGGGCTGCTGTATACCACACTGCTGGGGGCTGTATACCTGTGCTGGGGTCCACCCTCGGCTTATACACGAGTCAATAGGTTTTCCCAGGTTTTGGGGGCAAAGGTAGGGGGGTCGGCTTATACACGGGTCGGCTTATTACAAGTATATACGGTATATTATTATCTCATTGATGCACATGGTGAATAGGTTTTTTAGTGACTTATGTACACAATGGTTTTCTTATTAAAATGGATAAGGAAACAAATTAATAAAATGTAGGTTTATTTTGCAAAGCGGATCCTTATTTGTGAGAAATAATTTTTGTAGATTATTCTTATTTAACAATGGAAGAAAATATAAAACTTATGTTTAGTTTTGAAATATGCTAAAATTTTAGGTGATAACTTCTTTCATACTTCTACAAAAAAAAAAAAGGTTGCAACTTTTAGCAAAACAATCATTAATGTTACAAAATAATCAAACTGCTAAAATCACTTTTTATGATTTTATCTTGCTTGCTGACCAAAAACTGTCCTAGGTATTTAGAAACACGGGTTGTTCTTTACTTATGAAGATTTTTTTCTTTATTTTAATAACAAAGGATAAAAAATGTACCGTAATCAACTAGATTTTATGTAAATGCACTACGAGATGTTTTGGACTTGTTGATCTTAAACAATATGTAGACTGTGTACTTATTTTTTGATATGCAATATACACATATATGTATATACTTATATGTATAAATGGTTTGTTAAAATTATAGAGAATATGCAAGTGCAATAATTTCAAAATGTCTTAACTCTGCATATGACTTATAAATAGTGTACATGTTTATTTTCCCTAATTTTGTTTTTCAATATTTAAGTTTATACAGTAGAAAACTAACATGCTATAAAGTGTACATACATTAAAAAATACTATCTATACATATTATGCTATTTAGAACAAGATTTCAAACTTCTGTTGATATGTAATAATAAATATATTTTGTGTATTATACTTGTAGACTTATACATATATATTTTAAATTGCTCCTAGTTTTAAAGGCAATTTATTTGACAGTGAAAATGAATACAGAGCTTTTGTATATTATTTTTTTTATTGAATCTATTCTTTGCTGTTGTGTAAAACTGAAGTGTCATGAAACATGTTCAAAAGAAGTCGCTAAATAAATCTTATTTGTATCAATTGTTAGTTAAGTAACAATACTTGTCATTTCTACATGGGAAACCCAGAAACACTATCTATTGGATAAATTGTGCAATGCATGAACATTCACTTTCTCCTGTTTTATGATACAATTTCTAAATGTTAGCACATTTGATGGAAAGTACACAACGATGCTGTAATTTTCATCTCTAAATACAGTAAAGAATAAAAATGAACTGAACTTGATTTGTGGGACGTTATTTTTTGAGTTGTAAAATTTCTTCAAATATCACTTTATTGGTGCCATATAAATGAGTTCATCATGAAAACAAAAGTCAATGGGGGAGAAAAGTCTCTTTATGATAACGCAACATCATAAAAGAGTAACGGTGTTTTATAGTCAAACATATAAAAAAACAAAAATGATACACATTTGTATCATTATGAAAACTGAAACTAAACTATAAGATGAGCTTACTAATTAGCCCATCCAGTGAAGACAATAAACTAGAAAACAATGCCAGAGGTGCGGTTATGTCACCTCGCCTTACAAGAAATGAAATAAAAACCAACAAAAGTGGCATATCATTGCATCAATGAATGCTTGTTAGGTTTGTCATCCCAAACTGATATCTCCACAACACAGATGAGAAATTAAAAAATGTACATTTTAATCACCTCTGCATCCACTTTTCCATGACCAGTTTAACATGCTAGAACTGGTGACAGACCCTCTTTAAGGCCATAATTAAGTATTAAAGACCTTCAAAAGAAGCCAACAACTGTACCATATGCAGCAACATTAAATATTTATGCATTTAGGCCGGGATAATTTACAGACTTTATTCCCACTGTTTGGACCCCTTAACTGAAGAAAAAGGTTCTTGGTCTTAACAAAGTTTCCAATTTGCTGGATGTAGCTAAGCACTATTCTAAAAACCTACAGATGCACCTCTTCTTGCTGTTTTACCAGAGTACTGGGACAATGGACAAAAAACACAAATCTATTGATTTATAGTGCTGTGAAAACAGTATTCATACCCCATGCACTTTCCCACATTATCATGTTACACCCAAAAACATTAATACATTGGGATTTTTTATGATATAAGCAACTAGTGATGAGCAAGCTCAGTACTCAATCTAATTTCTTGGATACTTGAGCACTATACTGGAATCCCCACCTTGAGGTTTAATGGCTATTATTCAGCTTCTAAACATGTGGAGAGTCCCTGCCTATCATGGTAGATGCCATGGCCATGTGGGTTACTGTCATTACTGTAAGTAGCTGGCTGTATCGGGTCTATATAAGAGCCGGTGATGCCATGCTCGTCACAGCCTACCGCAGAAACCGTTTAGAGAGAGTTGATGCACAAGGGATAGAGTATTAGTGATTACATCCTTAAAATCCTTGCTGCTGCAACATAAAAAATATATTCACTATATACTTACTTAATCGTGTCTGTCATCTACTTCTGTTTGAATGTTTCCGAATCCCTCAATCCACCGCACAGACCAAAAGTATGCCAGAAGCCATATTGGGACACCCAAGTGATGGGTCTCCCAATATGATGCAGTCAGGACATCAATACCTCATACCCCGCATACCTGCCCGCACACCCGACTGCCGGATATCTCTGCCTGACCGGCATCTCCGCCCAACCAACATCACTACCCAACTGCCGTTCCCTCCCAACTGCCTTCCCCGCCGCACCACTGCACTCACCTCCGCCCACAGCTCTAGAAAAATTCCAAGCTCTGCCTGTGGCCTACACAGAAGTAGATGAGGTGCGGGCACCCTCTGGTGGGAGAGGGCAACGCATCCCATCTACTTCTGCATAGGCCACAGACAGAGCCTCGGATTTTCCTAGCGGCTGTGGGTGACAGTGGATGCGGATGGACACACATGCACATACACACATACAAACACGTGCATATGCATACACATACATGCGCACACACATATGCACTTGTGCACATACATGCACATACACACATACATGCTGTGGTAGATCCACTCATGCAGCTGCCATTCAGAGTAGTCACAGGAAGACTTGCCATTTAAATGTCTGATTTATTAACATCATAAACCATACAAAACAAAAAAAATAATTAGCCTGTCTGGCAAAAGGAAACAAATTACAATCTGCTATGTTCAACTCTGCTGCTCAGAGCCACACGCTGTGCTCTGCACTCTCCAAACTCACAACAGAAAAAAACCTCAGAGATGAACATTTACCTTCTTTGACCACACCCTGAGAAATGTGGTAAACAGCCTCCAGCTCACATCAGAATTCAATAACCTTGATGACACATATCTCCCATCTCTTACAGTACCAGTAATCATATTACAATGCACACAGGCACATACATGCATACACCCGCACATATATGCACACACATACATGCACATACGCACATTCATGCATACACACACCCACTTACATGTCTTAAGGAAATCAATATATACAAATATATGAAAATATCCCAAGATTTTTCAGCTTGCTTGTATTCTGTATTGTACTGCATATTTTAGCATAGATGTTCCCATCCCTTTAAATACCACTTGCCTTTAAGAAAATAGTTTATTTAGATTAAGTATTGCTTATTGTGAGCAGTGAGGGGGCGACTTTTCTCATCAAAAGTAATCTGACAGGTGCCCCACCCCTATCAAACACACCCCCTTAAATTGATATCAACAGACAAATGAATATCAAACTGTATATCAAGTGAATATCAAATGAATATCAAATAAAAATCCGAAGGCTGTTAATTTGTTAGTTGTTTCTTTTAATCATGATCCAATTATATAATTATTCTTTTTTATAGGTATTTTGATCCTGCAATAATTGCAATCAGAATGATTTTATTGAGGTTGACTTACTGACACATGCTCCCATATTTTGATACTGCAATTTTCTGTTAATCGAACTGTATCAAAGGTTTCAAAGGTTTACTGTTCCCCATGATATTGTCAGCAGAATGATTTCATCGGGCGTATTATCTATGCGACCAATAAGTATTCTCTTTTATAGGAATTGGATACATCTATTATCGTTGTTGAAACCAATTGATAGTAATAAAAGGTTTGTTTACCGTATTTTTAGCTTTATAAGACGCACCTGATTATAAGATGCACCCCCAAATTTGGTGAAGGAAAAGAAAAAAAAAATAATTTTTAATGTTAAATGGGGTCCGTCTTATAATGCCAGTGTCTGTCTTATAATCAGTATAAATGCCCCTCATCCTGGTACATAACCCCCCCCCCCATCCTGGTATCCCAGTATATATGTCCCCCCATTCTGGTATATGTGTCCCTCATCCTGGCTTACATGTCATCATCCTGTATATATGCCCCATCCTGCTACATATATTGCTCATCCTGGTATAGATGCCCTTCATCCTGGTATATATGTCACCATCCTGTATATATGTCCCCATCCTTGTACATATGCCCCCATCCTTGTACATATGGCCCCCCATCCTGGTATATATACCCTCATTATGGCACACATGTCCCCATCCTGTAAATATGGTCCCAAATCCTGTATATATACCCCCATCCTGGATTACACATTCCCCCATCTTAGCTATATGTTCCCCATCCTGTATATATGCCCTATGTCCCCCCATCCTGTGTATATGCCCCCATCCCCATCCTGTATATATGCCCTCATCATTTTATGTCCCCCCATCTTCTTTATGTGCCCACATCCCCTATATATGACCTTACCGATGGTGGCAGGTTCCGGAGGGTGAGGGGCACAGGTGTAGGACCGGAGCTGTACTGGAGCTGTGGAGATATACCGGAAGGAGCGAGCGCTGGGCGCCGCCATGTTTGTTTGTGGGTGGCTGCATTCACTATGTGCAGCCGGCAGCATAGACTTCAACAAAATGGCCGTGGCCATAGAGGAGACCCGCGGCCAATTTGCAGTGTCTACCTCTACCGGCCGGCTGCACATACTGAATGCAGCCGCCCACAAAAAACATGGCGGCGTCCAGCGCTCGCTACCACCGGTTTTCCCCCGCACCTACGGTCCTACACCCATGCCCCTCACCCTCCGGAACCTGCCCCCGGCAACCCCGCTTGGCACCCGCACCCCCCGGCCCGGTAATGTGTGATATTAAATTTTATATATTTTTTTTTTTTACATTCTCTTTTTAAGACGCACCCCCGTTTCCCCCTACAGTTTGGGGGAAACAAAAGGGCGTCTTAAAAAGCGAAAAATACGGTATTTGCTTTGTAAATGAGACACATGAGTTACTGACACAAAATTCCGTATTATGAATGTTTATTGAATAAAATCAATTACAAACAATGCAAAACACAGCAATTAATTAAAATCAAATCAAAACTGAACAATTCATTTACAATTTTCTTACATAAATGTAAATTGGACAGAGCAGCTGCTGCATAGCGAGCCTTATTTTAGTGATTGTAGTATCGGTGACACCCTTTTTATTTTATTTTTACAAACCTCAAAGGACCCTGAGCAATACCTAATGGTGAGGAGTGTAAAGACCGGATCGCACGGCATGGTGTGAATAGAGCTCGAGGTTTAGATGTACTATCAGTTTCATTCATCTGCGTTTTTAATTGGTCTAATTGTTCTCTAGTAGTGGAATTATCTACAACAGTGGAGGGCATATTTAACTCAGCCATAGCGTGCATAAATGTATCCCAGCCCCTTGGTAAATTCCTGCTGGTGGTTAGCGCATGGCTCTGAGTTGTGTTACGTACCAAATCCATCATGTTAGAGCCCGGAATTACAGTACCTTTGAATATAAATTCACTTTTATCATTCCATGATGTAGTATTTTTGTTCTGCAACAGTCTGTTTAGTAAAATTTCTGCATTCTTTTATATTGTGGATTTACATGACTTACAATTTCATTGACAGTCGTATTTTTATCAGGTTCTGAATTCGACAATTGTTGCTGATCAGATTCAGGAGTGCTAATGAACTTTAAAGTTATTAGTTTCTTTGCATCGTGTTTAGCATGAATCAAGTATCTCTGTAGTACAGCACTATATTTTTTAATTTTCATGTCTGGTATGTCACGTCGTTGTAAAATCTCACTAATGTCACCATCAAGGCGTTGGATAATGCTCCGCCGTATGATGTATGTAATAAGGGATCGCAGTTTAATTAGTTCCTGCTTAGGAACAAGATACATTTTCTCAGTATGTTCCATTATTTACCGGTAAGAATACTTGTTATAATAGGAATCGCAAAGCCTAAAAGAGGTCCTATAAATCCACAGTTGATTTAATATACACTTCTTTTTCTTTATGCTGTGGGATTTATTACTCATGGCTCGTATAGCTTTACACCACTTTTTTAGTATATTTGTTAGTGCTCTTTCAGAGGGATTCGTCCTTTTAAAGTGTTTAATGCAATTTCCCCTATAGCTGTAATTAAATCACAGCTCGCATTGCACAAAATAGATTTTCTAACAGAAGGGGGGCCTTCACCAGTGTTTTTAAGAGATGCCAGTTATGACGTATTCTCTCAGACATTTTTACAACACTATGGCTGCAGTGAAATTAAAGATAGAAACCACAACCAGATGTCTTATGATTGTACAAAAGTGGAATTTTTATTTTTTACATAACCAGAGTGAAGAGACAAAACAACAGGGTTACGCAACCCAAATAGTGAGCTGGCTCCCCTGAGCTGATGGATGTAATTAATACATATAATCATATGTTGTTATATGCTGCGGATATTACAAAAATTAGTAATTATCTAGTAATTATCTAGTTGTGAATTTATACAAAAATGTATATATGTCACGCATCAGCATGTGCATAGGCGAGATGACAGCCAAGATTAGTACAGCCTATTATATGTTTACATATGCAAATGTAGTCTGTGGAGCCTCGATTAAGTGTCTCAAACACGGGACTAGCCAGATATCCCTCCAGGGAAGGACCTAGCCCTGGGATGGAATCCTTGCGGAGACCACCATAACCACCATATTAAATGGCGCTTTTAGTAAATATCCCACTCAGTTACGAGTTAAGGATATGACAATGGAATTAACAGAGCCAGGTATCCATCCACAGACAGCTGTTTCGGGGTATTGCCCCTCATCAGTGTGGAGTAGGACTCTGGCTAGGTGGGAGCAATGCCTGGTAGACCAACATCACAAAGCACTCACTGATCTCAGGGAGACCAGTCAAGGAAAACACTGCGGGCAGCCGGCTAAACACAGGGAAATCCATGATGCATTGCCCCCTGGAAATTGGAATATGCAAATGGAGTCTGTGGAGCCAGGCAGTATCACATCCATAAATAGTACAACCTATTATATATAGACATTAAAGGGATCCTGTCACCCCCAAAACACCTCCTAAGCTATTAAAAGACGCCCCTAGAGCATATTCACACTTATCCTACACTCCTTTTAGCTCCTAAATGCATCTATTGAAACTGAAGATAAACGTTATTAAACTACCTCATTAGTGATTTTAATGAGTGACTATTGTATGCATAGTCACCCAGGCAGGCTCTCCCTCTTCCTAATATCACGCGATCTTCAACTCAAATTCAAATGCGCGCCTCCCCGCTCTCCTATTCCGGCCGGGCTGCAGTGTGGTGCTGTATGACGCGAATCGCGTCATTTCCGGCTTCAGGTGACGTGGGTACACCCGCACCGCTCTGTTATGCCTCCAGCACGCATGCGCAGTACGGGGCTTGAAGCTAACAGAGCGGCGCGGGTGTACCCACGTCACCCGAAGCTGGAAATGACGCGATACGCGTCATACAGCCCCACACTGCAGCCCCGGCCGGAATAGGAGAGCGGGGAGGCGCGCATTTGAATGTGAGTTGAAGATCACGCCTATTGAGGCGTGATATTAGGAAGAGGGAGAGCCTGCCTGGGTGACTATGCATACAATAGTCACTCATTAACATCACTAATGAGGTAGTTTAATAACGTTTATCTTGATTTTCAATATATGCATTTAGGAGCTAAAAGGAGTGTAGGATAAGTGTGAATATGCTCTAGGGGCATCTTTTAATAGCTTAGGAGGTGTTTTGGAGGTGACAGGATCCCTTTAATCTTTCTTATATTAATACAGGGCACAAGTTTCATGGCAACAATACATCAATCATAAGTTAGATGCAAGAGCAACAAGGGTTAACCAACCATCGACAAAGATTATTACCAGTGGCAACTCATCGAGGGGGATACCGCTGACCCCCACGGCCGTTTTGGGACCTTCGTCAGGGCGGGTTATGTAAAAAATAAAAGTTGAAGTTTTGTACATTCGTAAGACATCTGATTGTGGTTTCTATCTCTAATCTCATTAGTGCCTTAGGCGCGACATAGTCTTTTCCATGGATAAATGCTCCCTATTATATTTAGGTTAACAATAAGCATTCCTAATGATGTTTTATAACTATGCCTGCAGTGTAGAATGTCTGATTTTGTGTGAAATTCACTTTTTAGAAGTATTTTTCTTTTGAACATACACAGCGGCTAAAGCTGGAGGAAACAGACACGTCCTCAAGCGAAGTTCCTCAGTGGTATCGGCTCTTAAGTCTAGCATCAAATACCTGTAAGGGGGCCGTCACACGGAACGATATCTTGCCCGATATCGTTTAAGCAATCTCCTTTTTGATCGCTTAAGCGATATCGGGCAAGATATCGTTGCATGTAATCAAGCGATTTACGATGGTAAATCGCTTGATCGTGACATCGCTGATCTGAGGTTCGGTTCTCAGATCTAGCGATGAACGATGCAACGATCTGCATCATCGTGGTGTATGACACCACGATGATCCATCTCCCAGCGACCGCGCCTATGCTGGGAGATGGTAACTATGGTACACGTCGGGTAACTAAGCGACGCGCGGCGCCTAGTTACCCGATGTGTACCATAGTAACGGTGTGACATCTCACCAGCGATGTGAGCGATATTGTAAGCGATTGCGCGTGCACGTGATCGCTTACAATATCGCTAAAGATATCTCACCGTGTGACGGCCGCCTAAGGCAGTGTTTCCCAACTCCAGTCCTCAAGGCACACCAACAGATCATGTTTTCAGGATTTCCTTAGGATTGCATAGGTGATAATTTAATCACTTGCACAGGGGATAGTTCCATCATCTGTCTAATGATATGGAAATCCTGAAAACATGACCTGTAGGTGTGCCTTGAGGACTGGAGTTGGGAAACACTGCTGTAAGGTTCCCACGTGGCTCAAAAGCTTCTAAGAAAAAACAAGTTTTTCCTGGGTACAGTTGTCGCGCTAGTGTTACAATTTGTAATTTATCCCGAGGGTTATTAAAAAGGACCATGTACTTTGTGTTTAAATTTATCGTACGGATTTTCTTACCTTGACAAAATATGTTTTGTACCAGGTAGAAAATTACTTAGATTTCTGTGATGGACATACTTGGTAAATGCTTTTTCTAATTCGCTATGGTCACTAGCGCTCTCCATGAGATCATCAAGAATAGTCAAATTTACCTTTTCAGGAGGGAATAATTCATCATCTATGAATGTATGCGGCAGACCCTCCACAAATCTGATGTTGGGAAAAGAAAGAGATTTCGTCATATAGTTTTTGCCAGCACGAATAAAACCAAACAATATTATCGGGTTTATGAGAAAAATGAGTTTCAATATTACGTAACAGTTGTTTTACAAAATTACTTTTTCCAAAATTAGACAGACCTGCTAAAATGCAAGAGAATGGATGTTGCAGACGGGTATCCATCACATTCTGCAACTAATAGCCTAATGGTACGAATCGTCTAATAGGTGGCGTTTTGTGTAAACACACTTTTGTGTTTTGCGTAATGGTCTTGTTTCAATATCCCAGTACTTTCTATTTTTCACAATGCCGGGCTGTAAACGATAATAACGTTTCTGTGTTTCAGAATAATAATTACGCGGGTAGTCCAGAATTAGATCTTTTAGATTGTTGATCAGTTTTAAGACAGTTTTACCAGTGATGAGTTTGTAGCCGTAAGCTTTTGGACCTGCAGATACAAATTCAGTGATGTGTCATCAGGTATCTCATTGGTCAATTACCCCAGGTAATCGCCTAAAGGAGGACTCCACTCACCTTCTATTTGTACAGAAATAATGGAATCTGTGACATGATAAAGGCACCTTTAATGCAATTTGTCCAGATCAGAGTCAAGCTCTAGTCTGGTATACACTCTTGTAAAACGCGCTATAAAAATGTCTGTGTTGACGGTGTGATGCCCTTCTGCATATTTCCAATCAATTGTGGCTGTTTCATCATCAATAAAATGCATCATTGAAACATAATACAGTAAAAACATGCTGGAACATCTCATCGGGATTGCTATTAATGCTGGTACATGATAAATTAGATCTTTGTGCAAACTTTCCACATGAAAAATTTAAGAAAAGTTTGGAGATCTGTCTCTTAGCAGGGTTCAACCCTATATTTTCAGCTCGGAATTGTACACCTTTTTCAAGAAAGGAATCAATGTACTGCTACTTCTTGTTGTCATCAGTGCACCAGCTGGGATAACCTAAGGCCTCCTGCTTATCCCTAAGATAATTATTATTATTACTAGCTGTGAGCCCGATGCGATTGCATCGGGATTCTAGAATCGGTGTATAGTTTATTAAATTAGAGTTTTAAGTAATAATCCTATTATTCCATGATAGATGGCGGCCCAATATTAAAGAATCGGGAGTGTACCATGCATATATACATTATTCATTCAAATTTGACAATAATGCACATAAGACATGATATCTATATATCAACTACCAATGTTTGTATGATATATGTCAGTGTAGTACATGTCATGATTCTAAGGCAAGGCTTTTCGTACAGATACTGGCACTGATGTTTTGTACAGATTACGTATATTCAATTTATATATGAATATTAATAATCTATGATTGAGCCAGTACATGTTTCCCCACCAACCACGGGAAGGTAGCCTTACAGCTGGTGGGACCTACTCTACTCTATCCCTAATAATTAATAGTTAGACTCCTTTTAAAGCAGATATTTTTTGGCTATTTGCAGAAAGTATTGAATAACCAAATACAATTTCTGAACTTGGCACAAAAGGGACTACCTACAGCTCACTTTCAGCAAGTAACATGTAATAAATATGGAACTTGCAATTAGCTTGCAGTAAATACGGCAAGTAGAGCTTTAACAGGTTGACAAAATGCAACCACTAAAAATGAGAGCTAACTGATTTTAGCGATTGAAACTGTCGAAAGCACATGTGCCGCAACTACCGCAAGTAAACGACAAATTCCATAAACATTTCATGCAACTTACATTAAGAGTACTGTAGGTCACCATTAGGCAGCAAGTGGCAAAATTGTTTTTTTCCAACTAAAAATTCAACAAATAGCAGAATAATTCAGATTTTAAATCAAAATGTCTATTCTTTCCCTATGTGTCTAAATATGTACCTATGTGTCTAAATATGTACCTATGTGTATATATGTATTTATATGTACAGAACACACTTCAAGATAGAGATGTGTGTGAACAGCCGTCCCACCCATCTCTTAGGCTGCCTTCAGACTTGCAGATGCATCTGCAGCGTTTTGCAGATGCATCTGCATGCATGTGCATGCAGACGGCAGTCCCTATCTTTATAATGGAACACACGGTGTCTGCAGATTCTTGTAGACAGCCGTGCGCAGCCATTCACTCCTATATGTGATCTATGCGCCGGCAGATGCTTTTGTACAGATCACAGACTCTCCTCCACACCAGGGACGCGACATGTTGCATCCCTGGTGCAGGCGGGATTGTGTGATTTGTATGCAGGCATGCGCCTGTGCAGAGATCACATATAGAAGTAAATGGGTGCGCACGGCTGTCTGCAAGCATCTGCAGAGACCAAAAGTCCCATTGTAAAGATAGGAGCTGCCGTTTGCATGCAGATGCATCTTTAAAATGCTGCAGATGCATCTGCAAGTCTGAAGGCAGCCTTAGCTGTTCACAAAAACCTCACCCTGTGTAAAAAGAAAATGAAATCTCGCAGCAGCTATCCTGCTGAAGCTTCAGGTTCTTATCACTAAATGCAAGCATTTAGATGATACACATCTACAATATACAAAAAAAATGTGTGTTTACATACATATACAATGAAAATTAAAAAGAAATTTTCTAAGCTAATAAAGTAATTACTATATATTTTAAATAACTATTATATATCTAAAAACTAATTATAATGTATTTATAACAAAACTAATATTTTTGGTATTTTTGTATATTTGTATTCCTATACATCTATAGCTAAATTAATTTATTGTAATATTTGTGTTTAATTTGAAAGTAACTATGTATCTAAATGTAATATGTATCTAAAGAATTGAAAGTAAAATATTTTTACACACTATATTTTTAGAGAAAAGTGAAAATAACGACTATATATCTGAAATAACGTTTATCTATTATATAATCGCGAATCGGAAAAGCGCCCCTTCACGCGCACTTTCCGATGTCGTCATGTGGATACGAATTTAACATTGGGCGCGAAGCGCCCAATGCTGCGCGAGCAATGGCCGCGAGGCCATTGCGAGTCGCTGGCCCAGGGCGAGCAATGGCCGCGAAGCGGCCATTGCGAGCCGCTGGCCCAAAATCCATCCACAGCCCCGGCTACAACCTTAGCGATTTACCGCTCAGGTAGCGCGAGCAATGGCCGCGAGGCCATTGCGAGTCGCTGCCTGAGCCGCAATTCGCTCCCCGGGGACCATGGAGCCGAGGCGGCATTGCCGCCTCCGCTCCCCGCTACACACAATTCGCCACCCCCCCCCCCATGTCCGCACAGCCCGCCCCCATCAATGTCCCCACAGCCGACCCCCATGTCCGCACAGCCGACCCCCATGTCCGCACAGCCCACCCCCAGCAATGTCCGCACAGCTCACCCCCATGTCCGCACAGCCCGCCCACATCAATGTCCGCACAGCCACACCCCCTGTCCGCACAGCCGACCCCCATGCCCGCACAGCCGACCCCCATGCCCGCACAGCCGACCCCCATGCCCGCACAGCCGACCCCCATGCCCGCACAGCCCACCCCCATGTCTGCACAGCCCGCCCCCATCAATGTCCACACAGCCCACCCCCATGTCCGCACAGCCGACCCCCATGCCCGCACAGCCCACCCCCATGTCCGCACAGCCCACCCCCATGTCCGCACAGCCCGCCCACATCAATGTCCGCACAGCCCACCCCCCTGTCCGCACAGCCGACCCCCATGCCCGCACAGCCGACCCCCATGCCCGCACAGCCGACCCCCATGCCCGCACAGCCCACCCCCATGCCCGCACAGCCGACCCCCATGCCCGCACAGCCGACCCCCATGCCCGCACAGCCGACCCCCATGCCCGCACAGCCGACCCCCATGCCCGCACCGCCCACCCCCATGCCCGCACAGCCCACCCCCATGCTCGCACAGCCGACCCCCATCAATGTCCGAAAAACCCCCCATGTCCGCACAGCCGACCCCCACTAATGTCCACACAGCCCCCCCCATGTCCTCACAGCCCACCCCCATGCCCGCACAGCCCACCCCCATGCCCGCACAGCCCGCCCCCATCAATGTCCGAAAAAACCCCCATGTCCGCACAGCCGACCCCCACTAATGTCCACACAGCCCCCCCCATGTCCGCACATACTTACATGTCTTCTTAGTCATCTGATCGTCCGTCCGGCCAGGCGTCCTCTTCGTCCGGCCAGGCGTCCTCTTCGTCCGGCCCCGGGGATCTTCTGTCTTCTTCCAGCTCCGACGTCCTCTTCTCTTCTCATTCAGGTACAATGGACGACAAATCCGCCATTGTATCTCAATGAGATATGAGCGGCTCTTCTGATTGGTCGCTGTGTACTGCCCTCAGCCAATCAGAAGAGCCCCTCATTGAGCTCGAATTCTGATTGGTCGGCGGCCAATCCGAAATCGGGCTCACTGCCCATAGACATGTATTAGCGGTGTGTCCGCGATTTTACGGCCGACAAATAGAACCAGGTGGCCGGCCATAAAATCGCCGACACACCGCTAATGTATGTCAATGGGAAAAATAGCGGACCTGAATGAGAACTGTCTCACTTAAAATAAATAATAAATTAAATAATAAATAAAATAATTTAAAAAGAATTAAAAAATAATAAAAAATAATAATAAAAAAATAATAAAAAATTAAATAAAAATAATAATAAAAAAATAAAATATATGCTAATCAGCTCAGCCATTTTGGCGGACCACAATGAGAACTCTGTCTCACTTAAAATAAATAATAAATTAAATAATAAATTAAATAATTTAAAAAGAATTAAAAAATAATAAAAAATAATAATAAAAAAATAATAAAAAATTAAATAAAAATAATAATAAAAAAATAAATATATGCTAATCAGCTCAGCCCTTTTGGCGGACCACAATGAGAACTGTGTCTCACTTAAAATAAATAATAAATTAAATAATAAATAAAAGAATTTAAAAAGAATTAAAAAATAATAAAAAATAATAATAAAAAAATAATAAAAAATTAAATAAAAATAATAATAAAAAAAATAAATATATGCTAATCAGCCCAGCCCTTTTAGCGGACCAGAAGGAGAACTGTGTCTCACTTAAAATAAATAATAAATTTTATAATAAAATTATTTAAAAATAATTAAAAAATTATAAAAAAAAATAATAAAAAAATTAAAAATTATAAAATATTACAAAAAATAATAATTAAAAAAAAAATCTAATAATAATTATATTACTGCTAATAATAATGATATTAATGCTAATAATTATGCTATTAATGCTAATAATAATGCTAATAATGCTAATAATTATGCTATTAATGCTAATAATTATGCTATTAATGCTAATAATAATAAGATTAATGCTAATAATAAGCGGCCATTGCGAGCACTCAGCCCCAATAAGTATTGAACGCGCCCCAAAAAGTATTGGACCCCCCCCAAAAGTATTGGACCCCCCACCCAAAAGTATTAGACCCCCCAAAAAAAGTATTGCACCCCCAAAAAAAGTATGTGACCCCCCCAAAAAAAGTATGTGACCCCCCAAAAAAAGTATGTGACCCCCCAAAAAAGTATGTGACCTCCCCAAAAAAAGTATGTGACCACCCAAAAAAAGTATGTGACCCCCCAAAAAAAGTATGTGACCCCCCAAAAAAAGTATGTGACCCCCCAAAAAAGTATGTGACCCCCCAAAAAAAGTATGTGACCACCCAAAAAAAGTATGTGACCCCCCCAAAAAAAGTATGTGACCCCCCAAAAAAAGTATGTGACCCCCAAAAAAAGTATGTGACCCCCCCAAAAAAGTATGTGACCCCCCAAAAAAAGTATGTGACCCCCCCAAAAAAGTATGTGACCCCCCAAAAAAAGTATGTGACCCCCCAAAAAAAGTATGTGACCCCCCCAAAAAAAGTATGTGACCCCCCAAAAAACTATGTGACCTCCAAAAAAAAGTATTGGACCCCCCAAAAAAAGTATTGGACCCCCCAAAAAAAGTATGTGACCCCCCAAAAAAGTATGTGACCCCCCCAAAAAAGTATGTGACAAAACAAAAAAGTATGTGACAAAACAAAAAAGTATGTGACCCCCCCCAAAAAAGTATGTGACCCCCCCAAAAAAGTATGTGACCCCCCAAAAAAGTATGTGACCCCCCCAAAAAAGTATGTGACCCCCCAAAAAAAGTATGTGACCCCCAAAAAAGTATGTGACCCCCCCCCAAAAAAGTATGTGACCCCCCAAAAAAGTATGTGACCCCCCAAAAAAAGTATGTGACCCCCCAAAAAAAGTATGTGACCCCCCCCAAAAAAGTATCTGACCCCCCAAAAAAAGTATGTGACCCCCCAAAAAAGTATGTGACCCCCCAAAAAAAGTATGTGACCCCCCAAAAAAAGTATGTGACCCCCCCCAAAAAAGTATCTGACCCCCAAAAAAAGTATGTGACCCCCCAAAAAAAGTATGTGACCCCCCAAAAAAAGTATGTGACCCCCCCAAAAAAAAGTATGTGACCCCCCAAAAAAAGTATGTGACCCCCCCAAAAAAGTATGTGACCCCCCCCAAAAAAGTATGTGACCCCCCCCAAAAAAGTATGGGACCCCCCAAAAAAAAGTATGGGACTCCCCAAAAACTATTCACACCCCCCCGAAAAGTCCTCACACCAGCTATAACTACTATAATCAAATTAATGCACATTCTAGAATCCCGATGCATTTGCATCGGGCTCACAGCTAGTATCTAATAAGTAATTATAATGTGTTTATCTATAACTAAACTAAGTTTTTAGGTATTTTGATTTATTTATATTGATATACATCTATTGCTAAACAAATTAATATAGTAATATTTGTGTCTAATCTAAAAATAACTATGTATCTAAATGTAACATGTATCTAAAGAATTTTAAGTAAAATATTTTTATACACTATATTTTTAGTAAAATTGAACAGTAACGACTATATTTCTTAAATAACTATTTTATATCTAATAACTAATTATAATATCTTTTTCTATAACTAAAATATTTTTTTTGGTATTATTTTTTTTTCTATTCTTATTCATCTACGGCTAAAATAATTTATTGTAATATTTATGTTTAATTAGAAAGTAACTATATGTAAATCTAATATGTATCTAAAGAATTTAAAATAAAATATTAGAGAGATTATTTTGAGTAAAGAGTATTTCACTACTGGGCAGCAATTTGACTTGAATGGGTGTATCCAGCACTTTCACCCTAACATTGCATCGTGTTTTCACTCGTGAAAAATCCACATATAACTGTCCATGTCCAAAAACTGTTTGTGACAAAAAAATCCCTACTTTCTCCAGTGTTTGGCCTTGGGATTTGTATATGGTCATGGCAAAAGTAGACTTCACGGGAAATTGTTGACGTCTTAACTTGAAAGGTAAGGCAGTCTCTGATGGAGATAAATAAATCTTTGGAATAAACACCACATTTCCTTCTGCAGACCCAGTACTGACTTTTGCTTGAATGAGATTGTCAAACAAAGTGATGACAATGAAGCGATTCCCATTGCAAAGACCTTTTATGCTGTTAAAGGTGCGCAAAAGCATGACAATGGTACCAATTTGTAATTTGAGGCGATGATAAGGCATTCCCATTGGTGTGAGTGAATTAAAAAATTCCACTGGATATTGGTCTGAATCTTCAGTCTAAATGGAATCATCACTAATGTACTCAGTGTATTCACCAGCAATGCAATCCATAACCTGAGAGTTCACCATTTCCACATGGACATTTTTAGGGCAAAGAATGGCATGTGATGCAGCAATGTGAATGCTTTCATTGTTATATCCATCATGTATGTAAATGTAATATATATCTAAAGAATTTAAAATAAAATATTCTTATAGACAATATTTTTTGTAAAGACTTTTTCTGAATGAGGCAGTAACTTTCCTTGAATGGGTGTATGCAGTACTTTTACCTTAACAATACATCTTCTTTTCACTCGTGAAAAAGCCACATATAACTGTCCATGTCCAAAAATGGGTTGTGGGAAAAAAAATCCCTACTTCTCTCCAGTGTTTGGCCTTGGGATTTGTTGATGGTCATGGCAAAAGCAGGCTTCAAGGGAAATTGTCGACGTCTTAACTTGAAAGGTAATCCAGTCTCTGATGGAGATAAATCAATCCTTGGAATAAACACCACATTTCCTTCTGCAGAGCCAGTAATGACTTTTGCTTGAATCAGATTGTCAAACAAAGCGATGACAATCAAGCGAGTCCCATTGCAAAGACCTTTTCTGCTGTTAAAGTTGCGCAAAAGCATGACAATGGTACCGATTTTTAATTTGAGTCGATGAGAAGGCATTCCCGTTGGTGTGAGTGAATTTAAAAATTCCACTGGATATTGATCTGGATCTTCAGTCTCATCAGGATCAATGGAATCATCACTAATGTATTCAGTGTATTCACCAGCAATGCAATCCATGACCTTAGAGTTCACCATATCCACATGGTCATTTTTAGGGCAAAGAATGGCATGTGATGCAGCAATCTGAATGCTTTCATTGTTATGTACATCAATGAGAATGTTTTCACCAAATATAGCAAGTATGAGTGAGCCAGTGCAGATCATGTGACCCAACCCTGGTGAAAATAGAAATAAGGGCACTTGTGGAGTACATGGTGAAACAGCAAGTCAATGTAAAAATCAACATTAATCCGTCGATGTAGCGTGACCTTACGCAACCACACCCATGGTGACGGGTTATGGTGAAATATTTCCAGCTGTTATGGAATAATGTAAATCGGCATGTACAACACGCGTGTGTAAAGGGGCCCAGTTGCTCATACAGTGTAAAATGGCATGCAAGCATATATTTGGTATGTAAAATTAGTTAATGTCCTACTGTGACGACAGGGCCTTTCACATTAGCGTAATTAGAAATAGCATCAGATGTAGAGAAAAAACTGTATCTGCAGCGTTTGGTGCATAGCCGCAGCATAACCGCTGCACTTGGGTTAATCTCCATAGTCACTATATAGTTAATTTCGGCAGGTGCGGCAATTTGGGTTTAGCACTTACGGCAGGTGGTGAGGCGATAAAAAACAGTGGGCGACCGTGATATATTTTGCAGCAGCACCTGGCGCAAGAGCTAAAGTGAGTGAATTTAAAAATTCCACTGGATATTGGTCTGGATCTTCTGTCTCATCAGGATCAATGGAATCATCACTAATGTATTCAGTGTATTCACCAGCAATGCAATCCATAACCTTAGAGTTCACCATATCCACATGGTCACATTTAGGACAAAGAATGGCATGTGATGCAGCAATCTGAATGCTTTCATTGTTATGTACATCAATGAGAATGTTTTCACCAAATATAGCAAGTATGAGTGAGCCAGTGCAGATCATGTGTTGTGGGATTTCTTTTCTTTTCAATGGTCTTTTTATTGGAGATGTTTGCATAACTTAACGATCAACATGTTGTTAGGGTAAGAACATCAAAAAATTCAAAAGTTGTCAAAAATATTACAAAGGTAATACAAAGTCTGAACATAATATAACGCGTACATTGTATTCATCAGTACTTATCATATAGCTGGAGTTCTCCAAAATGTTTATTGTTGCTGGTGAGCTATTTGAAAGTAGGAGAGTTAGTATGCGCCATCTCACAATCGCGATATGGCTTACATAATCCTGGACGTGTGTCTTCTTCACGTCCGAAATTGTCCAGAGCTCTGTTTTCCATGCAACACCATATATTTATGTAAACAACATTAAAGATGAAAGATGAAGAAAGAAAGTAAAAGAGTGAAAGATTGTGTTGGAGAGGATAGTAGATAGAGGGGAAGGGTAGAAGTGAGAGGGTAATAAAAGAAAAAGGGAGTTAAGGAGGAACGGGGGGGGATGGGGGGGGGGAGCAGTCCAGCTACCAGGAAGTCAGTGTCAGATGCCATTCAAATTGTTATTTGGGCGGGAAATATCTTAGTCATGCGTACAATTGTACGTTTTCCGGAAAGTAGTCCAAGGGGACCATATGTGTCTGAGTTTCAATTGTCTATTTTCAACTGACGCCACAGTCATTGCTACTCTGTATAGATCATTTATTTTGTCATATAATTGTGCGGTGGTCGGTAGGTTTGGTATCTTCCAGTACAGTGGTACTAATAATTTTGCTGCGGTAATGCAATGCTGTGCTAAGTCAGAGGCGTATTTGTCATCCGTCCATATTGGGAAGTTCAATAACGTGGTCTCTGGTGAGAGTTTAAGTGTTTTGTTCGTCACAGTCTGTATGAACGTGCCTACTCTATTCCAGAAATCTCTGATTTTGGGACATGTCCACCAAATGTGAAAATAGTCTCCTTCGGGATCTTGACATCTCCAGCAGTTTGTTGGGCTCTCTCTTTGCCAATGGTAGGTTTGTTTGGGTGCCATATACCACCGCAACACGATTTTGAAAGTATTTTCCTGTGCCCGTACGCATTACGAGGGGCCATGAGATCTTTCATATATAAATCGTTGCTGCGATGAGGTAAAGCGATAGCCCAAATCTTTTTCCCAATGCGTGATATAGCTCCGTTTTGGGCTACATGCATCCTTCAGCAGTGTTTGGTATAAAGTGGATAATACTTTTTTTGGTTTTGATGTGGCCGCACATAGCTTCTCAAATGGTGTCATGGCTCGAGAGAGATCGTCTTGTGGGATTTCAATGATATCATCTCCAAGGTTGAAATCATTGGACAATTCACCATTTCCCAGTTGAAGTAACCAACTGCTATAATCAGGATCAATGGAACGCATGTTGTTGAAGAGTGGCAATTGAGTGAAAAGCTGCCATTGTCGTGAGTATTTAATACATCTCTCTATAATGTCAGTTCTTGTACCATGTGGGATGATAGGCAGACACTGTTGAAAGTCTCCTCCCAGAACAATGACTTTTCCTCCAAAAGGTGTTGTATTTTTCTTGGAAATATCTGTTGTCATGACATCCCGTAAAAGTTGATCTATCACATGCAATGCATATTTAGATAACAGAGTGGACTCGTCAATAATGAAAAGTTTGGTACTTTTCAAATGTTGTGCAGCATCTGTATCATTTTTAATTCTGGAAACGGATGTTTCATTTATTGGAATTGGTATGCCATAAAGCAAATGGATGGTTCTTCCTCCTTGCAGTAAGTTAGCTGCAATCCCTGTACTGGCTGCAGGTGATACAATTTCGCCTTCTCCTCTTAGTTCATGAATTAATAAATCATAGAGATATGTTTTCCCACTGCCACCTGGACCGTCAATGAAAAAGCACTTAGGTTGTCCACTTCTATCGTGTAAAGCTTGATTGATCGCATCATAGGCCAAAAGTTGTTGGTCATTTAAAGTACCTTTCATTTGCTGAGCTTTTCTTAACTCATCATCCTTGTTGTATAGTGGAGCGATGTGTGGCTTTCTTTTTGGTCGAGGTAGATTAAAATCAGTAAAAGTTTTGCCATGAAATTGTAGAACATTGTGGACATCTGTCATTGCATATCCTTCACAATTCTGACACTCCTCAGTGTTGGAGTGATATGCATGGCAGTAGTCTTGGATAAAGTCTTGTTTAAATTCTTGCCACAACTCCAATGGATGAGCTGGAGGACCAAAAATACATATATATGCAAACATATCACGAAGCTGTGCAGGCATGTTGAGAACACAGGCATCCAATAAAGTATTTCTCCAAACAGTGTCATCGAAGAGCAATCCAAGAGCTAATGCTGCCTCTTTAAAAGTTGGGTATGTGACTTCATTAACAGTCTTTATGTTGTCAAAACTTGTTGCTCCTTTGACATGTAGTAACAACAACCTTAAATAGTACCGTTCTTGATCTTTCATACTGACAGTATACATTCTTCCAATCACTGAAGAACCTCCTCGCTGTCTAATTTCCCATTCACCTTGTTTCCAAACATAGTGCTCTGGAATTTGGCGGTATAAGTAATCATGAGCATGCGGGTCATTCTCATTGAGCTCAAAGTACGCCATAAGAGTGGATTTTCTGTGCATTGTGTAACTGATGTTGTCAACAGAGTCATCCTCATGAAAATAAAGCGGTTGAGAATGTGGGAGATGTACGGCAAGGCGAATAATGGAGTGTGATTATCTATGCATCGGGTAAGCAAATATTCGCCAAGCTGCCTCCGGTGCACTGACGTATCTTGAATCCATGAATTGATGTGTTTCATCATGGTGGATATTAGTTTGGCAAATTTCAAGATTGGCTTTATCATGTCCTTTGTAGACATATTTGAATAGGTATTTGACACTTTGAATGGAAGCACATACCTCAACATTAATATGACACTTGTATTTTAATAGTAGATAAGGGTTATAGGGAACAACCCAAGAATTATCAATCATCTTTGAATGGTGTGGAAAAGATGATCCTTCCTTTCTTTGATAAGTAGGGTGTGAATCCTGAGCCAAGACTGTTTTTGGTTGGAAATCTTTAGGAAAACCTTTCTTACACTTTCCAAGATCCATACATGGAGAATTGGGGTTGTGTTGTCCACAGGGTCCATGAATCATGTGTTGCATCACAATTTCATAGAGCACAGGGTAATCTTCTGGATCAGGGATTTCAGCCCAAACTATATTATCCACTTCAACCTCAGTTCTTAGTTTGGATTTGCTATCCAGAATGATCAAAATGTGAGCGTGTGGTAGGCCACGCTTTTGGAATTCAATCACATGAACCATTGCACAAACTTTGCCAAATAATCCACTGTTAATGTCTTTTAATAGGGCTTCCAGTTTAATTCTGAAGACACGGGCGACTAAATCAGGTCTATGTTCCACACGCTGCCATGGCTCTAAATTGTTTTTAATCTCCCTCCATTTAGGATTACAGGTCATGGCTACGAAAAGATCCGGTCGTCCAAATTTAGTCACAATAGCCATGGCATCCTGATAGCGTTGCTGCATGTTTCTTGGACTGCCTTCAAAGGAAGATGGTAAAATGACTGTCTTACCAATGGGAATACCTTTCTCAACAGATTTTTTGAGGAGATGTTCCTGGAGTACGCAATAATCCTCCACTTTTAAATCCTTTTGGTGTTGACGGATAAAATTTAAGCGATTAGCCTCGATTTTCACATACGCATCCACTAAGTACTGTTGCGTAAGTTTGCCACCATTCAGGACAGGATTGAACCGATTCCGTACAGACAACAAATAGCAGTAATACTGGAGCTGTGTAACCCTGCGTTGACTTTGGCCGTGATGCTTGAGTCCCTCATGCCAACCTTGTTCTCCATGAGGGAAAAATAAGGGATACAGTAATGCATCTAAATTGCTGTGTAGAATACTGACTTGCTGTGTTTTTGGGGCCAAGGGGTTATTTGGATCAGGTTTCAAATGAATTAAAATGTCTCTATTGAATGGTGGCTCTCCATTAGCATGTTCAAAGACCACAGCAACTTCATTGACAGTAGGATTGTTATAGCGTCTAGGGTCTTGGTCTCTGTCTTGTTTAATGGCCATGATAATATTTGGCATAACGGTGCCATGTTCTACTGCCTTCTGTTGTTCTTCTAATTCAATGTCACGTAGCATTTTGTAGGCCGAAACAAAGGGATTAATATTATCCAATTGAAGAGCAATGATACTCATTAAAGTAGGATGACATTTAACATTTTCTGGAGAGTGTAGGCGTTGTTCTGTAGCGGTTGCAGTATCTAAAATGTACAGTTGTGCATATGCTGGAGGTTGATCTTGAGCAGGATGGAGTGTTCCCGTGCGATGATAAATTTGCCCATGAATTCGGAAACAGTAAGGACCGTGTCCAGGTGGTGGAGAAACGTGGGCACCCATGGAGGCAAAAGCAAAAGAATTATTAATGCTCCTGATATTCTCCATCAAATTTTTACTGTACTCACTATCTCCTTTCAGCAGGCGTTGGAAGACCTCCGGGTATTGAGGTAATGGTACCTTTACTTTTCCCTTGTGGCAACAAAGAGTAAACTGTTTATCTGATGGGCGTTCATCAGTAAAATGCAGAGCCTCACAATGTTCACATATTAACTTCATGGGACCACAGGTATGTTCTAGAATAGCATGATCCTGATCAGTACCGTATTTTTCCTTTTATAAGACGCACTTTTTTTCCTCCAAGTTTTGGAGGAAAGTGGGGGTGCGTCTTATAAAAGGAATATAACATTCTAGCATCCTCAGTTGCTTGGGAGGGGGGGACAGCAGTGAATTGGGGACAGAAGTGACAGGGAATGGTCCCTGCTGAAGAGTCAGGCGACAGGAGCACCACGTGTCCCCGGCTCATTATCTACTTAAATATTCACTTCACTGCTCCCAGTCCCCACCCACCTCTCTGCACTGAACACAGCGAGGAGAGGTGAGAGCACGGGGAGCAGGAGAAGCTGCTTAGCCAGCACACATGGTCGCTCCTGCAGCTGCTGGGGACATTGTGTGCTGCAGATAGTGAGAACGGAGGAGCTGGGTGCAGCTGTGGCAAGTGAATCAGCACTGAGCTTTGTGCTGATTCACTGCCATGAAGACAGGGGCAGAGCAGGGCAGATCGGCACTTTATCACAGCAGGTACCTTGTTTGTCAGTGTCCTGCCTCACTCCCTCTGCTCAGTGTAATGTGTCCTGCTGAGCCCTGACACCAAGCAGAAATGCAGGAAGCTCGGTCTGCAGTTCAGGAGCTTCAGTGTATGGAGAGCAGGGCTGGAGCCTGCATATAACGGCAGTGTACAGCTCCCCTGGCCCTGCATACAGGTCAAGCTCTGTAGTGGTGACTTGTAATTAGGAGACAGGGCTGGAGCATGGTATTTCAGCAGTGTACAGTCCCCCCTCCCTGGCCCTCCCTCATACAGTACATCACATCAGATCTTTATATACAGACTGGCCACTTCCTTCATTTCAGCAGGGTGATGGCAAAGCAGGACACATTAAAGTGAGTCCACATGTATATGTAACATAACCACTAATAAAGTTAACACTACCAATACTGGGCTTAACTAGAACTCCAAGCATGCTGTAGGATCTACAGTACATGCAAGGAGTGATAGTTCTTAAAGGGATTGCTACTACATGAACAAATCCCATCTCATTCATCTTGTTGGCCCTTGTAAAAGTAATAAAGACCATACTAAGGGTGTGCGCTCACAGTCGGGAGTAGCTGTGTGTTGGACGCGGCTCCTCCGGACATAAGTGAAGCCACATGTGGAGGCAGGGAGACCCCAGCTGCCCTGTACTCACCATGTGCGGCGGGTGCAGGGCGGCTTCTCCCTGCAGTCCCCCGATGGGAGTTGCTTCCAACTCCACAGCATGAAATGAACATGCTGAGAAGGAGCGGAATGGTGGCAACCCGCACCGCAGCTGTCAGAATGCTGCGGTCGGATGAAGCATAGTGAGTATGGGATTTCTACAAATCCCATCCACTATGCTTGTACTGTACTACGCAGCATTTTGGACACAGCAGCAAGACGCTGCGTCCAAAAGGCTGAAATATACTCATCGTGTGCACGCACCCATACCCCTGATTCTGCAGCAGTTCCAACGTTATCAGAAGTTGCATAGTCATGTCCCATGTGATATTGATATGAGACTCAGCCCTCTGACCAGTCAGTGCTGGCGTCTGTCTCCCCGCCAACAGACACTGGAGCAGAAGTCATTGGTGTTGCTCACATGCTGCACCTGCATCCGAAGGAAACAGACGCCAACACTGACTGGTCGCAGGGCCTGAGTGTCATATCAAAGTCATTTTTTGCTACAAATATTTTTTTCCCTATTTTCCACCTCTAAAATCTGGGTGCGTCTTATAATCCGGTGCGTCTTATAAAGCGAAAAATACGGTAAATCCCATTGGATGTAGGAAAGGTGTAGATAACAAATGTAACTGTTTATTGTGTAATCCTACATAGATGAGACGTGGAAGGGACATAGAATCAAAACATTCAAGAAAAGAAGAAGTTGAATATAAATTGCGTTGTGGCTCTTGCAATGTTGAAGTGGAAGAACGTGTGCGTACGTCACGACGTGATGCAGCCAAATGGGTCAAGCGGAGATGTTTAGACGTAGGAGACAGTGTATCTTGACGCATCTGTCTTGTCCTTTATTTGCGGATAATGTTAGACTGTTTGCTGTATGGCGTCTCCTCAGCAGAGTGTTTTCGTTTACATGTAGCCTTGCGATGTGGTAAAGGCTGTTCAGTTGTAGTTAACACAGTAGAAGAAGAGGTGGCAGCAGTATGAGGATCAGACGAAGAGGAGGCAGCAGTATGAGGATCAGAGGAAGAGGTGTCAGCAGTATGAGGGTCAGACGAAAAGGTGGCAGGAGTATGAGGATCAGACGGATCTCCTGTAGGCATTAACTTTTGTTGTTGGCGTCTTTGACGCGCAGCCATTGATTTTTTTTGCCTAATCGTTCCGTCCTTCCTTCCAAAGACTCTTTTGAAAGGCGTGTCTTCAAAGCAGCCTTTTCCTTGTCCAAGCGAAGTCATCTTTCTTCAGAACTCTCTTCCGCACGCTTCTTGCGCATACGCACTGCCTCCTTGTCAAGCTTTGCTTTTGTTTTTCCCATGGAGGTCATAGGAGGTGTTAAAGGCTGTTCACTTTGTAAAATGTCAGTAGAGGAAGAGGCAGGAGTACTATCTTTGTCAGATGTTTCTTCAGTGACTGGAAGTATTTTGTGCTTGCGTCTGCGACACTCAGCCATGGCTCTTTTTGCCATTCGTTGGCTTCTTTCTTGGGAAGACAGTTCAGAAATAAGTTTTTTCGAAGCATCCTTCGCAGCATCCAACCGAAAACGTCTCAGTGGAGAAGAGAGTTTGGCAATGCGTAACATTTTAGCAGCCTTAGCACGATCTAAGCGAAGACGTCTCTGTTCTGAAGTCTCCTCAGAAGTGCGTTTCGCCTTAGCAGCCTTATCACTATCTAAGCGAAGACGTCTCTCTTCCGAAGTCTCCTCAGCAGTGCGTTTCGCCTTAGCAGCCTTACGAAGATCTAAGCGAAGACGTCTCTCTCCCGAAGTCTCCTCTGCAATGCGTTTGACCTGAGCAGCCTTAACACGATCTAAGCGAAGACGTCTCTGTTCTGAAGTCTCCTCAGAAGTGCGTTTCGCCTTAGCAGCCTTATCACTATCTAAGCGAAGACGTCTCTCTTCCGAAGTCTCCTCAGCAGTGCGTTCCGCCTTAGCAGCCTTATCAGTATCTAAGGGAAGACGTGTCTCTTCCGAAGTTTCCTCAGCAGTGCATGTTGCCTTAGCAGCCTTCTGACGATCTAACAGAAGACGTGTCTCTTCTGAAGTCTCCTCTGCAATGCGTTTGACCTGCGCAGCCTTAACACGATCTAAGCGAAGACGTGTCTCTTCTGAAGTCTCCTCTGCACGCTTCTTAGGCGTAGATGCAGCCTCCTTGGCAACAGCGATTTTTTTTGTTGGAGAGCTCATCTTCGTAAGAATACGCAGTGAATCCAATCAAAAATGAGCTAGTGTGTGTTAGTTAAGGAAACAATCAATAATAACTATTTATAAATAGGCAAAAACAATAAAAGGAAAGTGTGTATTTCAATAACCTGTGAAAAGCAAATCATGGACGTCTGTAGAGTACGAAATAAATATTTAATGATGTTTACTGTATGTAGTTGTGAATGCAAATCAGTGTGTTAAAAGTCCTTAAAAAGAGACTTGAAGGCAAAACAAATGGATGTAAGGGCCCTTTCAGACGCGCATTGTAAATGCAGAGCTCCAACATTGTAAAAAAAGCGATTAAACTACCGATATGACGGCAAGTTCTGCCTAACCGCCAGCAGTGGTGGAGTTGCAGAAGTTGGGGCAAAATGGCAGAGGTAGCGTTCAGTTTTACCTTGAATTTATGGTTTTGTGATTATTGCAGAAAAAGTTGTTTTTATTTTTCTCTCTGCAGTTGGGGAAATAGCGGCATTAACGGCGAACGTAAAATGGCGTAATGTGATCAAGCAGGGTGAAAAAAGAAATAAGGCAACTTCCGCAGTACATGGTGAAACAGGCAGGCCAATGTAAAAATGAACATTAATCGGGCACTGTAGTGGGACCTTAAGCAACTGCACCCCTGGTGGCGGAGATGGTGAACGTGCATAAAGAATCAGAATATTACCACATTATAGAATTATGTAAATCTACATGTACAACGCGCATAAGAAAGGGGCCCCAGTGGGTCATATAGTGCAAAATGCCATGCAACCAATATATTTTCTATGTAAAAGTAGTTAATGTCCCACTGGCACGACAATAAGACAGTGGTAAGGTAGCATTACATCCAAACTGTTAAATATAAGACAGGTAGTAGTCCTACAGACTAATTAGTATGAAATATAAGCAAAATAGCATATAATGGGTTAATGTACTCATAAGAGTCTAACGACACACTGCAAGTAAAAATAAAATAAAGAACAGTCTGTAAGGGGTTAATGTACCACTGGCAAGCGTATAAAATATGGGACGATCAATAAAATGAAAAATAGTATTAAAAAAGGTAGTATTCAAATGCCAGTAGTAGAGCACATAGTGACATAGGCAGTGAATAGCCAAGAGAATAGAAGGGGTTAATATACTACTTACATCCTATAAAACAGTGTGGATGAGAAAATAAATAAGAAATGGTATATGTATAGAAGAGGTTAATTTTCAAATGTCATGAGAACAGCACATAGTGACACAGTTAGTGAATAGCAGACAGAATGGAAGGGGTTAATGTAGCAGTTTGAACCCTATAAAACAGTGTGACACAAAATTAAAAAGGAAATGGCATAGAAGAGGTTAATGTAGAAATTGGCCTTAGTACAGCACATAGTGAGAAAGCAACAGGAGTACAAATAGAATAGAAAGGGTTAAAAAGGTTATTAAAAAACAGAACAATATGTAGCTCATATCAAATTGGTATAAAGAAGGAGTTAATAAAAGCATAGGCATTAGGAATATATACTCTGATGTGATATTGTACTGTGAAAACAGCTTTTTAGGTTTTAAGTACTGCAAAAATTCAAATTTCGCGCTTTAAAATGACGGACGAGTAATGTTCATTCATAAAATAGCGGCAGATGCCAGCCGCTGTGTGATTGGGCAGCGGAAACTTCAAAAACATGGCGGCGTGAATCCGATTAGTCGGCGCTCAGCGGGGAGACCGGCGTCTTGGATGCCCAGCGCCTGGTTCTTTTTTCGGCCAGAGCGCACGGCTCAGGTCGGTCGTAGCATGGAAGTATGTAGCTCCGCCCCGCTATGCTATGATTGGTCTGGCGGCAACTTGAGAAGATGGCGCTGAGCATCCGATTGGTCGACGCTCAGCGGGGAAAGCCGCGCTTTCCCTGCCGAGCGCCTGGTTCTATTTTCGGCCATATTGGTCGGCGGCATCGCGGTCGCCGCTTTTAGCGCGGAACGCCGCGGGGGTTTAGGGGGTAGCGGGGGTTTGATTGCCGTATCTGGAGTCAGGAAGGAATTTTTTCCCCCAATGTGGAGCTTAGTGTTGCCACATGGGTTTTTTTTGCCTTCCTCTGGATCAACATGTTAGGCTATGGGTTGAACTAGATGGACTTAAAGTCTTCCTTCAACCTTAAAAACTATGTTACTATGTTACTATGTAATAGGGCGCCTGCTCTATCCCCCATTGCGTAAAACCTGGATTTGGTTTTCCTCAGTTGTTTTTCGGCATTCTCTAGTAGACATGCTCTCAGATCCCGTCTCGCCTCTGTCAGTTCCTGCAGAACAGAGCTTACGGGGGAAGTCCTGTGTTTTGTTTCCAAAAGTTTAATCTTGGAAAGTAGAGAGGCAACTGTAGCTTCGCGTTCCTTTTTGGCTCTAGACGCTAGTTGGAGGAGAACACCCCGGAGTACTGCCTTATGGGCATACCAGAGGATTTCCGGATCAGTCCCAGTCACATCATTAGAGGCAAAGTACTGCTCCAGATGTTTATTTACATGTTGTACATTTGATGGGAAGGACAAGAGATACTCATTCAGCCTCCAGCGAGCTGGCGGTCTGAGTGAGGTAGGGTCGGCCACTTCCAAGGAAATCTGCGCATGGTCCGTCCAGGTAATGGAGGCGATGCTGGCAGTAACACAGTGTGAAAGGATGGAATCATCCACCAGGAAGTAGTCGAGCCTACTCAAGGTTCCGTGCCGGGGAGACATAAACGTATAGTCTCGTTCCGAAGGATGAAGATAACGCCAGATATCATGTAACTGAGACTGAGCGAAAATAGGGCCTAGATCACCTCGATATATCGAGGGGTTTGAGCAATCAAGATGCTTCTCCATAGGGGCGTTAAAGTCTCCAGCAATTATCCTGCAGCCCTTGGTGTGTGATGCCAAAATTTTAAGAAAGCCCTTTAGAAAGGTGCGTTGTCCTGCGTTCAGGCCATAAAAAGAAGCCAACGTACACAGGACACCGCCTAGTCATGCAACAACTATAATATAGCGTCCTTTAGGATCCGCAAGTACTTCAACAGGAGAAAAATCAACATTTTTATGAACAAGAATCGCCACACCTGCCCGTTTGGATTCAGCTGAAGCAAAGAATTGAGAGGGATAGGACTGAGAAGCCATCCTGTGACAGTCTCCACTCAGGAGATGTGTTTCCTGTAGGAACAGAATGTCGCTACGGGTTTTTTTGAGTTGGCGCCAAACCACACTCCTCTTGCCAGCCGAATTCAAACCATTGACATTAACAGAAGCTAGCGAGAGTGTCATGGTGGTCCAGGAGATGCAAAAACAATTAAGTGTGTACAAAGAATAAAAGCAAAATCTGAGAGAGAACCAGTATACAGTATAGTCCTCTGCAAGTTAATACAACCAAGGGGAAGGAAGGTAGGGACGGTAAGGGAGGATTAGGGAGGAATAATAACAGTAGAAACAAATTCAATAACAAATGACAGCAAGTTGCGACGCAACGAGGCTATCTCTAGAATATCAGTGATATTCAGTACAGAGTGCAAGAGAAGCCAGGCACCCAACAGGGGAGGCTGAGACCCCAATTAACCAGAAAAGAAGAGGTCAGAGCCAAAGAGGGTTGCAGGGGTAGGGGGGAATAGATGGAAGGAAAGTTCAGAAAGTCAGTTCCATAAGAGCCAGAGAATTCAGAGTGAACAAGAGAAGGAAAAAGTCGCTCAGTCGGAACAAGAGGATATAGAGCTCAGAGAGAGTAAGAGATAAAGTTGGAGACTTAGAGGTGGGGGGGGGGGAGGGCAGGAGCAGGTGGGGGAGGGAATGGAGAAATAAGGGGGAGAGGAAAAGAGATGGGAAAAAGGGGAGAAGGAGAGCAATTAGAATTGAGAATACAAGAGTGCAAGCGTGGGTTGGAGGCAAAATAGAAGAGTAGGTGAAAGAACCACAATAGTGGAGCAAGAGGGAGTAAAGGGAAGAAGAAGGTGCAGTGAAAATCAGCCATTAGCACATATATGCATTGAGCAGAAGAAACCTGTACATGCAGCCAATGTATCAGTCCTTAGACCACTCTGGGTTATTACTGCCTCCAGGGCCAGGCCGTGGTGAGATCGCAGGGGAATGAGTCTCTGATACAGGGACGGGGGCCAGAGTCCCCATCGGGCAAGGTGTTTCTCAGCCTGTGGGGGGATGAAGCATACAGTCACTTTGCAGTCTCGGCGGATCAGGAGTTTAGTGGGGAATCCCCAGCGGTACGGAATGTCTTTGTTCCTCAGGACTTCAGTGTAGGGTCTGAATGCCCGTCTCAGGGCTAGTGTCCCCGGAGAGAAGTCCGGAAACACCTCCAAGGATGCAAATGTGTCCAGCAGTTTGGGTTTCTGGCGTAGGGCTCGTAGAAAATTCTCCTTGACCTCATAATAGTGTATCCGTGCAAGCACGTCCCTAGGACGGTCCTCCGGGACTGAGGGGGGTTTCGGGACTCTGTGTATGCGGTCCACAGTGAGGAGCATTTTGGGGGTGTCAGGTAGGACTTGAAGGAGAAAGTCCTGCAGCAAAGAGCGTAAATCCTGAGGTGCGATCTGTTCCGGAACACCACGGATCCTCACGTTGTTACGGCGTGAGTGATCCTCCAGATCAAGCGTCTTGGCTGAAATCCTGTCTGTCCTGGCCAAATGCCGCTCATGAGTGTCCATCAGCTCATTGTGTGCCTCCACTAGTTCAGCCATCTTTTCCTCCAATTTGTCCACCCTGGTACTGAGCTGCGTGACTTCCCCTCTCACTTCAGCGACCATTACACGCATGTCCTGTTGCAAGGTGATTCTGAACCCCGCCAGGAGCTCCTCCATTGCACCCCTGGTGAGCAGTGCTTCCAGAGGGTCGAGGGTCAGTGTTCCTGTGTGTGCATTCCCGCGTTTAGCCGCGCGCTGCGCACGGGGTGATGAAGGAGGCGCCATGTTGGATGAGGAGAGGGGCTTCCCGCCAGGGAGAAAGAAGTCTGAAACCCGCCTCGGTGAGCGCTGTGCGGGAGGCTTCTGCTTGCCCATAAGGTGCCCTGTCACCCCAGGAGTGTAGGCAGAAATTAGGGGCTGCACAGGAGTCTGTTATCGCTGGGTATAGTCGCGTTTGTGCTGGGGCTGCTCAGAGCTCACTTACTGTGCGACCGGTGCCATTGCTGCCAGGACACGCCCCCAACGATTGTAAGCTCTTTTGAGCAGGGTCACCTTCATTTCTTGCTTTATTTATTGTATTTTCTTTTTTACATTGATTCTATGCCTATTGTTTTGTATCCAATTATTGTACTGTATTTGTTCTCTACTGTAATTATTTACTGTATTATATTTTCTGTACTCTAACCCCTACATTGTAAAGCGCTGCGGAATATGTTGGCGCTATATAAATAAAGCTTTATTATATACTAGCTGTAGTTCCCGGCTACGCCCGGGTTAATAAATAACTGATGTTAGCTATAACAAAATACAATTTGAATATATCATATTAATGACCTATAAGAAAATAGAAGCTGAGCTGTGATTGGTTGCTATAGGCAGCCTAATAAATCTCCAGCCAACAGTAAACCCTCCCCCTGGCCGGGCAGTATATGTTACCTGACACATACACATAATAGACAGCTCATGTGACTGACATCTGCCTTAATTCCCTATATGGCACATGTGTTGCACATTGGCTGTTTTTAATCAGATGTTTATGTTTGGAAATTAAAGATAGCACACGTATGAGGCGAGTTGTGAAGTGATTTGTGCACATCTGTGTCTGTCTGTGTGGTGTGTGTGTCTCTGGGTGTGTGTATGTGTGTGTCCCTGTGGGGTGAGTGCATGTGTCCCTATAGGGTGTGTATGTCCCTGTGGGGGGGGGTCTGTGTGGTGTGTGTTTCTGTTGGGTGTGTCTCTGTGGTGTGTGTGTGTGTGTGTGTCCCTGTGGGGTGTGTGTGTGTCCCTGTGGGGGGGTCTGTGTGTTGTGTGTGTCTCTGTGTTGTGTGTGTCTCTTTGTGGTGTGTGTGTCCCTGTGGGGTGAGTGCATGTGTCGCTATAGGGTGTGTGTGTGTGTCCCCGTGGGTGTGTGTGTCTTTTTGTGGTGTGTGTGTGTTTGTTCGGGTGCGTGGTGAGTATCCAATATTGGGGCTGCACCTTAGCGACTATACACTTGCTGTTACTCTTTGTGTGCCTGTGGTGTGTATACATGTCCCTGTGTGTGGTGAATATCTCATGTTGGGGCCCCACCTTAGTGACTATATGCTGGTATGTGCTGTTAGTCTTTGGCGCTATCATTAAGTCCCTCTCATTCACAACTGTCAACTGGTAACTGTCACTTTTTCCCCATTATGTAGATAGGGGCAAAATTGTTTGGTGAACTGGAACGCGCAGGGTTAAAATTTCGCCTCACAACATAGCCTATGACGCTCCCGGGGTCCAGACGTGTGACTCTGCAAAATTTTGCGGCTGTAGCTGCGACGGTGTAGATGCCAATCCCGGATATACATACACACACACATACACACATTCAGCTTTATATATTAGATATATGTATCATATCTATAGATGCATCATATATATATATATACAGTTGTGGCCAAAAGTATTGACACCCCTGCAATTCTGGCAGATAATACTCAGTTTCTTCCTGAGAATGATTGCAATCACAAATTCTTTGGTATTATTATCTTCATTTAATTTGTCTTCAATGAAAAAACACAAAGAATTGTCCTAAAGCCAAATTGGATCTAATTACACACCAAACATAAAAAAGGGGGTGGACAAAAGTATTGGACTGTTAGAAAAATCATGTGATGCTTCTCTAGTTTGTGTAATTAACAGCACCTGTAACTTACCTGTGGCACCTAACAGGTGTTGGCAATAACTAAATCACACTTGCAGCCAGTTGACATGGATTAAAGTATTATTTGACAGAATTGCAGGGGTGTCAATACATTTGGCCACAACTGTGTATATATATGTATCTACTCTATAATTGCAGTAGGCAAAATCGTGTCGGACCCCGAAAACGCCGTGGCTTTGTCACTATGTGACGTCACCACGCGCGAGAAATGGCCGCGAAGTGGCCATTGCGAGTCGCTGGCCGAAAATAGAACCAGAGGCCCGGCCACAAAATTAGCGATTTACCGCTGAGGTAGCGCGAGCAATGGCCGCGAGGCCATTGCGAGTCGCTACCTCAGCCGCCGCACCTACCGTAAGTCCCCCTATACTTTCTATGGGGATCCATTGCGAGTCGCTGTGTAGCGCGAGCAATGGCCGTGAGGCCATTGCGAGTCGCTACCTCAGCCGCCGCACCTGCCGCAAGTACCCTTATACTTTCTATGGGAATTACCGCAACCGCCCGCAAGTGTAACGGTTATGCGGCGAACGTGGCAGATGCGGTTACACTTGCGGCGCGGTTGCGGTAATCCCCATAGAAAGTTTAGGGGACTTGCGGCAGGTGCGGCAAGTGCGGTTTTGCACTTGCGGCAGGTTTGCCCACGAAAAAATCCGCGGCTGACTGCGCTGTTGCTGGGTGGCGACACTTTTTGCCTACCAATCACTATACTCCCCCAGGTGTCATTGTATAGTGTTTACTTTAACTTTTCCTCACAAATCATTCCTGCCTTGGTGATCCTGTGGGACGGACGTCGGAAAACCAGTGCTGGAACCTCATCCCTGCAATATCAGCTAAGATATCTTTTTTGGCCAATATAATCGATTATTAATTATTATTAATTATTAATATTATTATTATTAGTGTTAATATTAATTATTATTATTAATCGATTATTAATATTATTATTATATTGATATATTCATAATTATATATATATATATATATATAGATATAGATATATAGAGATATATAGATATATAGATTAATATATATATATATATATATATATATATATAGATGTCATATTATATATATGTATATGATTAGCATATATATATATATATATTGTATATTACTCTATATATATATATATATATATATATACATTATAATAAATTGTAATATATAATATACATTATTTATTTAACCTTCATTGCGAGTCGCTGCCTGAGCCGCGATCACTTGAAGCACCTGCCGCAAGTCCCCCTATACTTTCTATGGAAATTACCGCAACCGCGCCGCAAGTGCCGCGATTGTCGCATAACTGTTACACTTGCGGCGCGGTTGCGGTAATCTCCATAGAAAGTATAGGGGACTTGCGGCAGGTGCGGCAAGTGCGGTTTTGCACTTGCGGCAGGTTTGCCCGCGAAAAAACCCGCGGCTGACTCCGCTGTTGCTGGGTGGCGACACTTTTTGCCTACCAATCACTATACTCCCTCAGGTGTCATTTTATAGTGTTTCCTTTAAGTTTTCCTCACAAATCATTCCTGCCTTGGTGATCCTGTGGGACGGACGTCGGAAAACCAGTGCTGGAACCTCATCCCTACAATATCAGCTAAGATATCTTTTTTGGCCAATATAATCGATTATTAATTATTATTAACTAGCTGTGAGCCCGATGCAAATGCATCGGGATTCTAGAACGTGCATTAATTTGATTATAGTAGTTATAGCTGTTAGCCTGATGCAAATGCATCGGGTATCTAAAATATGTTTATTGTTTTTTTAAAGATTTTTAAATAATAATCGCATCATCAATAGCAATAATAAAAGCCATAGCATTATTATTAGCAGTAATAGCAGTATTAATAGCATTATTAGCAGTATTATGAGCATTAATAACAGTATTAATAGCATTAATAGCATTATTATTAGCATTAATAGCATTAATAATAACATTATTAGCATTAATAATAGCATTAATAACATTATTAATAGCATTAATAGTATTATTATTAGCATTAATAGCATTAATAATAGCATTATTAGCTTAATAATAGGATTAATAACATTATTAATAGCATTAATAGCATTATTATTAGCATTAATAGCATTAATAATAGCATTATTAGCATTAATAGCATTATTAATAGCATTAATAGGATAAATATTAGCATTAATAGCATTAATAGCATAATTAATAGCATTAATAGCACTATTAATAGCATTAATAGCATTATTATTAGCATTAATAGCATTAATAATAGCATTATTAGCATTAATAATAGCATTAATAACATTAATAATAGCATTAATAGCATTATTATTAGCATTAATAGCATTAATAGCATTATTATTAGCATTAATAGCATTAATAATACCATTAATAGGATAAATATTAGCATTAATAGCATAAATAATAGCATAATAGCATTATTAATAGCATTAATAGCATTATTATTATTAGCATAAATAGCATTAATAATAGCATTATTAGCATTAATAATAGCATTAATAACATTATTAATAGCATTAATAGCATTATTATTAGCATTAATAGAATTAATAATAGCATTATTAGCATTAATAATAGCATTAATAACATTATTAATAGCATTAATATCATAATTATTAGCATTAATAGCATTAATAGTATTATTAATAGCATGAATAGCATTATTAATAGCATTAATAGGATTAATAGCATTATTAATAGCATTATTAATAGCATTAATAGCATAAATAATAGAATTAATAGCATAAAAATTAGCATTAATAGCAATAGTATTAGCATAAAGAGCATTAATAGCAATATTATTAGCATGAATAGCATTATTAATAGCATTAATAGCAGTAATAGGATAAATATTAGCATTAATAGCATAATTAATAGCATTAATAGCATTATTAATAGCATTAATAGCATTATTATTAATAGCATTAATAATAGCATTATTAGCATTAATAATAGCATTAATAACATTATTAATAGCATTGATAGCATTATTATTAGCATTAATAGCATTAATAGCATTATTATTAGCATTAATAGCATTAATAATACCATTAATAGGATAAATATTAGCATTAATAGCATTAATAGCATAAATAATAGCATTAATAGCATTATTAATAGCATTAATAGCATTATTATTAGCATAAATAGCATTAATAATAGCATTATTAGCATTAATAATCGCATTAATAACATTATTAATAGCATTAATAGCATTATTATTAGCATTAATATCATTAATAATAGCATTATTAGCATTAATAATAGCATTAATAACATTATTATCAGCATTAATAGCATAATTATTAGCATTAATAGCATTATTATTAGCAGTAATATCATTATTATTAGCATTTTTTTTTAATTATTATTTTTTATTTAATTATTTATTATTTTTTATTTATTTTTTAATTATTTTTAATTATTTTTTAATTATTTTTTTTATTATTAAATTTATTATTTAGGCTGAGACCCAGTTCTCTTTCAGGTCCGCTGAAAGGGCTGATATTATTAGCATATATTTAATTTTTTTATTATTATTTTTATTTAATTATTTATTATTTTTTATTTATTTTTTATTATTTTTTAATTATTCTTTAATTATTTTTTTTTATTATTAAATTTATTATTTAGGCTGAGACCCAGTTCTCTTTCAGGTCCGCTGAAAGGGCTGATATTATTAGCATATATTTATTTTTTTTATTATTTTTTTTATTTAATTATTTATTATTTTTTATTTATTTTTTTATTATTTTTTAATTATTTTTTAATTATTTTTTTTATTATTCAATTTATTATTTAGGCTGAGACCCAGTTCTCTTTCAGGTCCGCTAAAAGGGCTGATATTATTAGCATATATTTAATTTTTTTATTATTTTTTTTATTTAATTATTTATAATTTTTTATTTATTTTTTAATTATTTTTTAATTATTTTTTAATTATTTTTTTTATTATTAAATTTATTATTTAGGCTGAGACCCAGTTCTCTTTCAGGTCCGCTGAAAGGGCTGATATTCTTAGCATGTATTTATTTTTTTTATTATTATTTTTAATTGAATTATTTATTCTTTTTTATTTATTTTTTTATTATTTTTTAATTATTTTTTATTTATTTTTTTTATTATTAAATTTATTTGTTCCCATTGAAATACATTAGCGGTGTGTCGGCGATTTTATGGCCGCCCACCTGGTTCTATTTGTCGGCCCTAAAATCGCGGACACACCGCAAATGCATGTCTATGGGCAGTCAGTTCGAATTCTGATTGGTCGGCGTCAGCAGAGAGCGACCAATCAGAAATCGAGCTGACTGCCCATAGAGATGCATTAGCGGTGTGTCGGCGATTTTAGGGCCGACAAATAGAACCAGGTGGCCGGCCATAAAATCGCCGACACACCGGTAATGTATGTCAATGGGAAATGAGGGGCTCTTCTGATTGGCTGAGGGCAGTAGACAGCGACCAATCAGAAGAGCCCCTCACATCTCATTGACATAGAATGGTGGATTTGTCGTCCATTCTATGTTAATGATAAGTGAAGAGGACGTCGGAGCTGGAAGTTGGCGGAAAGAAGACAGAAGATCCCCGGGGCCGGACGAAGAGGCGGAGATGGCGGAAAGAAGAGAGAAGACCCCCGGGGCCGGAGGAAGAGGACGCCTGGCCGGACGGAGGACTTGTGGATCGGACGGACGATCAGATGACTAAGAAGGCATGTAAGTGATCGACGGGGACGTTAGGGTAGGGGACGGCGGGGGCTTCGGGTGTAGGGCTTTAGGTGTTAGCGACAGCGGCGGGGGAAAGCGGCGGGAGCTTAGGAGGCGGCGGGGCTTAGGGGGTAGGGGCTTAGGTGCGGTGGGGCTTAGAGGGTAGGGGGTTAGGTGCGGCGGGGCTTAGGGGGTAGGGGCATAGGTGCGGCGGGTCGGGGCTTAGGGTGTAGGGGTGCGGCGGACTTAGGGGGTAGGGGTTTAGGTGCGGCGGGTAGGGGCTTGGCGGCGGACGGTAGGGGCTTAGGTGCGGCGGGTGTTAGGGGGTAGGGGCTTAGGTGCGGGGGGCTTAGAGGGTAGGGGCTTAGGTGCAGCGGGTCGGGGCTTAGGGTGTAGGGGTGCGGCGGACTTAGGGGGTAGGGGCTTAGGTGCGGCGGGTGGGGGCTTTTAGGTGCAGCGGGGCTTAGGGGGTAGGGGCTTAGGTGCGGCGGGGCTTAGGGGGTAGGGGGTTAGGTGTGGCGGGGCTTATGGGGTAGGGGCTTAGGTGTCGCGGGGCTTTTAGTTGCGGCGGGGCTTAGGGGGTAGGGGATTAGGTGCGTCTGGTCGGGGGTTAGGTGCGGCGGGGCTTAGGGTGTAGGGGCTTAGGTGCGGCGGTGCTTAGGGGGTAGGGGCTTAGGTGGGGCGGGTCGGGGCTTAGGATGCGGTGGAGCTTAGAGGGTAGGGACTTAGGGGCGGCGGAGTTAGGGGGTAGGAGCTTAGGTGCGGGGTGGCTGTGCGGACATTGCGGGGTGGGTGTGCGGACATGGGGTGGCTGTGCGGACATGGGGGGGCTGTGTGTACGACATGGGGGTGGCTGTGCGGACATGGGGGTGGCTGTGCGGAGATGGGGGGGGCTGTGTGGACATGGGGGGGGCTGTGTGGACATGGGGGGCTGTGTGGACATGGGGGGGGCTGTGCGGACATGGGTGGGGCTGTGCGGACATGGGGGGGGGTCTGTGCGGACATGGGGGGGGGTCTGTGCGGACATGGGGGGGGTCTGTGCGGACATGGGGGGGGTCTGTGCGGACATGGGGGGGAGAATTGTGGGGAGCGGGGAGCGGAGGCGGCTGTGCCGCCTCCGCTCCATGGTCCCCGGGGAGCGAGTTGCGGCTCAGGCAGCGACTCGCAATGGCCTCGCGGCCATTGCTCGCGCTACCTGAGCAGTAAATCGGTAAGGTTGTGGCCGAGCCTGTGGATGGATTTTCGGGCAGCGACTCGCAATGGCTCTGCGGCCTCTGCCCTGAGCCAGCGGCTCGCAATGGCCTCGCGGCCATTGCTCGCGCAGCATTGGGCGCTTCGCGCCCAATGTTAAATTCGTATCCACATGACCACGCCGGAAGTAACGCGCGGAGGGGCGCTTTTCCGATTCGCGATTATATAATAGATTATTAATATTATTATTATTAGTGTTAATATTAATTATTATTATTAATCGATTATTAATATTATTATTATATTGATATATTCATAATTATATATATATAGAGATATATATATACTAGCTGTGAGCCCGATGCAAATGCATCGGGATTCTAGAATGTGCATTAATTTGATTATAGTAGTTATAGCTGGTGTGAGGACTTTTCGGGGGGGTGTGAATAGTTTTTGGGGAGTCCCATACTTTTTTTGGGGGGTCCCATACTTTTTTGGGGGGGGTCACATACTTTTTTGGGGGGGTCACATACTTTTTTGGGGGGGTCACATACTTTTTTTGGGGGGTCACATACTTTTTTTTGGGGGGTCACATACTTTTTTGGGGGGGGTCACATACTTTTTTGGGGGGTCACATACTTTTTTTGGGGGGTCCAATACTTTTTTTTGGAGGTCACATAGTTTTTTGGGGGGTCACATACTTTTTTGGGGGGGTCACATACTTTTTTTGGGGGGTCACATACTTTTTTTGGAGGGGTCACATACTTTTTTGGGGGGGGTCACATACTTTTTTTGGGGGGTCACATACTTTTTTTGGGGGGTCACATACTTTTTTTGGGGGGTCACATACTTTTTTTGGGGGGTCACATACTTTTTGGGGGGGGGGTCACATACTTTTTTGGGGGTCACATACTTTTTTTGGGGGGTCACATAGTTTTTTGGGGGGTCACATACTTTTTTGGGGGGGTCACATACTTTTTGTTTTGTCACATACTTTTTTGGGGGGGTCACATACTTTTTTGGGGGGTCACATACTTTTTTTGGGGGGTCCAATACTTTTTTTGGGGGGTCACATACTTTTTTTGGGGGGTCCAATACTTTTTTTTGGGGGTCACATAGTTTTTTGGGGGGTCACATAGTTTTTTGGGGGGGTCACATACTTTTTTTGGGGGGTCACATACTTTTTTTGGGGGGTCACATACTTTTTTGGGGGGTCACATACTTTTTTTGGGGGGTCACATACTTTTTTTGGGGGGGTCACATACTTTTTTTGGGGGGGTCACATACTTTTTTTGGGGGGGTCACATACTTTTTTGGGGGGGTCACATACTTTTTTTGGGGGGTCACATACTTTTTTGGGGGGGTCACATACTTTTTTTGGGGGTGCAATACTTTTTTTGGGGGGTCTAATACTTTTGGGTGGGGGGTCCAATACTTTTGGGGGGGGTCCAATACTTTTTGGGGCGCGTTCAATACTTATTGGGGCTGAGTGCTCGCAATGGCCGCTTATTATTAGCATTAATCTTATTATTATTAGCATTAATAGCATAATTATTAGCATTATTAGCATTATTATAGCATTAATAGCATAATTATTAGCATTAATATCATTATTATTAGCAGTAATATAATTATTATTAGATTTTTTTTTTAATTATTATTTTTTGTAATATTTTATAATTTTAATTTTTTTTTTTATTATTTTTTTTCATAATTTTTTAATTATTTTTAAATAATTTTATTATAAAATTTATTATTTATTTTAAGTGAGACACAGTTCTCCTTCTGGTCCGCTAAAAGGGCTGGGCTGATTAGCATATATTTATTTTTTTTATTATTATTTTTATTTAATTTTTTATTATTTTTTTATTATTATTTTTTATTATTTTTTAATTCTTTTTAAATTCTTTTATTTATTATTTAATTTATTATTTATTTTAAGTGAGACACAGTTCTCATTGTGGTCCGCCAAAAGGGCTGAGCTGATTAGCATATATTTATTTTTTTATTATTATTTTTATTTAATTTTTTATTATTTTTTTTTTATTATTTTTTAATTCTTTTTAAATTCTTTTATTTATTATTTAATTTATTATTTATTTTAAGTGCGACACAGTTCTCATTGTGGTCCGCCAAAAGGGCTGAGCTGATTAGCATATATTTATTTTTTTATTATTATTTTTATTTAATTTTTTATTATTTTTTTATTATAATTTTTTATTATTTTTTAATTCTTTTTAAATTATTTTATTTATTATTTAATTTATTATTTATTTTAAGTGAGACACAGTTCTCATTGTGGTCCGCCAAAAGGGCTGAGCTGATTAGCATATATTTATTTTTTTATTATTATTTTAATTTAATTTTTTATTATTTTTTTATTATTATTTTTTATTATTTTTTAATTCTTTTTAAATTATTTTATTTATTATTTAATTTATTATTTATTTTAAGTGAGACACAGTTCTCATTGTGGTCCGCCAAAAGGGCTGAGCTGATTAGCATATATTTATTTTTTTATTATTATTTTTATTTAATTTTTTATTATTTTTTTATTATTATTTTTTATTATTTTTTAATTCTTTTTAAATTATTTTATTTATTATTTAATTTATTATTTATTTTAAGTGAGACACAGTTCTCATTGTGGTCCGCCAAAAGGGCTGAGCTGATTAGCATATATTTATTTTTTTTATTATTATTTTAATTTAATTTTTTATTATTTTTTTTTATTATTTTTTATTATTTTTTAATTCTTTTTAAATTATTTTATTTATTATTTAATTTATTATTTATTTTAAGTGAGACACAGTTCTCATTGTGGTCCGGCAAAAGGGCTGAGCTGATTAGCATATATTTATTTTTTTTATTATTATTTTTATTTAATTTTTTATTATTTTTTTATTATTATTTTTTATTATTTTTTAATTCTTTTTAAATTATTTTATTTATTATTTATTTTATTATTTATTTTAAGTGAGACAGAGTTCTCATTGTGGTCCGCCAAAATGGCTGAGCTGATTAGCATATATTTTATTTTTTTATTATTATTTTTATTTAATTTTTTATTATTTTTTTATTATTATTTTTTATTATTTTTTAATTATTTTTAAATTATTTTATTTATTATTTAATTTATTATTTATGTTAAGTGAGACAGTTCTCATTCAGGTCCGCTATTTTTCCATTGACATACATTAGCGGTGTGTCGGCGATTTTATGGCCGGCCACCTGGTTCTATTTGTCGGCCGTAAAATCGCGGACACACCGCTAATACATGTCTATGGGCAGTGAGCCCGATTTCGGATTGGCCGCCGACCAATCAGAATTCGAGCTCAATGAGGGGCTCTTCTGATTGGCTGAGGGCAGTACACAGCGACCAATCAGAAGAGCCGCTCATATCTCATTGAGATACAATGGCGGATTTGTCGTCCATTGTACCTGAATGAGAAGAGAAGAGGACGTCGGAGCTGGAAGAAGACAGAAGATCCCCGGGGCCGGACGAAGAGGACGCCTGGCCGGATGAAGAGGACGCCTGGCCGGACGGACGATCAGATGACTAAGAAGACATGTAAGTATGTGCGGACATGGGGGGGGCTGTGTGGACATTAGTGGGGGTCGGCTGTGCGGACATGGGGGTTTTTTCGGACATTGATGGGGGCGGGCTGTGCGGGCATGGGGGTGGGCTGTGCGGGCATGGGGGTCGGCTGTGCGGGCATGGGGGTCGGCTGTGCGGGCATGGGGGTGGGCTGTGCGGACATGGGGGTGGGCTGTGCGGACATGGGGGTGGGCTGTGCGGGCATGGGGGTCGGCTGTGCGGGCATGGGGGTCGGCTGTGCGGGCATGGGGGTCGGCTGTGCGGGCATGGGGGTCGGCTGTGCGGACAGGGGGGTGGGCTGTGCGGACATTGATGTGGGCGGGCTGTGCGGACATGGGGGTGGGCTGTGCGGACATGGGGGTGGGCTGTGCGGGCATGGGGTCGGCTGTGCGGACATGGGGGTGGGCTGTGTGGACATTGATGGGGGCAGGCTGTGCAGACATGGGGGTGGGCTGTGCGGGCATGGGGGTCGGCTGTGCGGGCATGGGGGTAGGCTGTGCGGGCATGGGGGTCGGCTGTGCGGGCATGGGGGTCGGCTGTGCGGGCATGGGGGTCGGCTGTGCGGACAGGGGGGTGGGCTGTGCGGACATTGATGTGGGCGGGCTGTGCGGACATTGCTGGGGGTGGGCTGTGCGGACATGGGGGTCGGCTATGCGGACATGGGGGTCGGCTGTGGGGACATTGATGGGGGCGGGCTGTGCGGACATGGGGGGGGGGGGGTGGCGAATTGTGTGTAGCGGGGAGCGGAGGCGGCAATGCCGCCTCGGCTCCATGGTCCCCGGGGAGCGAATTGCGGCTCAGGCAGCGACTCGCAATGGCCTCGCGGCCATTGCTCGCGCTACCTGAGCGGTAAATCGCTAAGGTTGTAGCCGGGGCTGTGGATGGATTTTGGGCCAGCGGCTCGCAATGGCCGCTTCGCGGCCATTGCTCGCCCTGGGCCAGCGACTCGCAATGGCCTCGCGGCCATTGCTCGCGCAGCATTGGGCGCTTCGCGCCCAATGTTAAATTCGTATCCACATGACCACGCCGGAAGTAGCGCGCGGAGGGGCGCTTTTCCGATTCGCGATTATATAATAGATAGATATATAGAGATATATAGATATATAGATTAATATATATATATATATATAGATGTCATATTATATATATGTATATGATTAGTATATATATATATATATATATATTGTATATTAATCTATATATATATATATATATATAACTAGCTGTGAGCCCGATGCAAATGCATCGGGTGTCTAGAATATTTTTAAATTTTTTTTAACATTTTCAAATAATCCCCATAGAAAGTATAGGGGGACTTGCGGCAGGTGCGGCAAGTGCGGTTTTGCACTTGCGGCAGGTGCGGCCGCGAAATAAACCACGGCTGACCGCGGTTTTTTTCGCGGCCGCAACTGCCGCAAGTGCAAAACCGCACTTGCCGCACCTGCCGCAAGTCCCCCTATACTTTCTATGGGGATTACCGCAACTGCGCCGCAAGTGCAGCGGTTATGCGGCAATCGCGGCAGATGCGGTTTTTTTCACCGCATCTGCCGCGATTTTGGCGGACATATGGTATGCAGACATATGGGGGGTGTGTGGTGACAGCGGGGGGGGGGGGGGTGTGGACATCGGGGAGTGTGGTTACAGGAGAGGCTCCGGAGCACTGTGTCAGCGGCTCCGGAGCGGGATCGGAGCAGGGGTGTGCGGACATATGGGGGGGGTGAGGACATATGGGGTGTGTGTGGTGACAGGGGTTGGGGGTGTGTGCTGACAGCGGCAAGGGGTCGCACGTGGTGACGTCACAGAGTGACAAAGGCACGGTCTTTTGCGGGGTCCGACACGGAAGTGCCTACGGCAATTATATAGTAGATAGAATACATGCAGCAGTACCGGTGTGCAGCGGTGCCAGTGTGCAGCAGTGCGGGAGTCCAGGAAGAGACAGCAGGCGGGTGCAGTCAGGGGGGCTGGGGGACAGTGGCCGGGTGCGTTCAGGAGCAAGCCGGGGAACAGCGGGCAGAAGGGGGCTGGTGGAATAACAGCCATGTGCGGGCAGGAGGAGGCTGAGGAAGAGCGGCCAGGTGCATGCAGGAGGGGGCCGGGGGACAGTGGCCGGATGCGGGCAGGAGGGAGGCAGGGAGACAGCGATCGGGTGCGGCAGGAGGGGGTCAGGGGGACAGCGGCCATGTGCGGGCAGGAGGGGTCCGGGGAACAGCGGGCAGAAGGGGGCAGGGGAACAACGGCCATGTGTGGGCAGGAGGTGGCCGAGGAAGAGCGGCCGGGTGCGTGCAGGAGGGGGTCGGGGAACAGCGGCCGGGTGCGGGCAGTAGGGGCGGGGGGGCCTTCCTGGCCGCACCCGGCCGCTGTCCCCCGGCCCTCTCCTGCCCGCAGCACTGTGCTTAGCAGAGTTTACAGCAACTCAGTGGTTAGCAGACTTTATGCGGCTCAGTGGTTAGCAGAGTATACGGCGGCTGAGTATTTAGCAGAGTATACCGGGTCTCAGTGGTTAGCACAGTATACGCTGGCTCAATAGTTAGCACTGTAAACTGAGCCTCAGTGGTTAGCACTCTATGGTGGCTCAATGGTTGGCACTGTATATGGTGGCTCAATAATTAGAGCAGTAATGTGACTCAGTGATTAGCACTGTATACGGTGACTCAGTGGTTAGCACTCTATGGTGGCTAAGTGGTTGGCACTGTATATGATGGCTCAATAATTAGAGCAGTAATGTGACTCAGTGGTTAGCACTGTATACGGTGACTCGGTGATTAGCACTGTATGGTGCCTCAGTGGTTGGCACTGTATATGGTGGCTCAGTGGTTAGCACTATATGGAGGCAGAGTGCTTAACTTTGTATGGAGGCTCATTGGTTAGCACTTTATGGTGGCTCAGTGGTTAGCACTGTATGCTGGCTCAGTGGTTAGCACTGTACAGTGGCTCAGTGGTTAGCACTGTAAGGTGGCTCAGTGGTTAGCACTGTACGGTGGCTCAGTGGTTAGCACTGTATGGTGGCTCAATGTTTAGCACTGCACGATGGCTCAGTAGTTAGGACAGTATGGTGGCTCAGTGGTTAGCATTGTACGGTGGCTTAGTGGTTAGCACAGTATGGTGGTTCAGTGGTTAGCACAGCGCGGTGGCTCAGTGGTTAGCACTGCGCGGTGGCTTAGTGTTTAGCAAAGTATGGGTGACTCAGTGGTTAGCACAGTATACGGAGGCTCATTGGTTAGCACAGTATGGTGGGTCAGTGGTTAGCACTGTATAAGGTGGCTCAGTGGTTAGCACTGTATAAGGTGGCTGAGTGATTAGCACTGTATGGTGACTGAGTGTTTAACATTGTATACGGTGAGTCAGTGGTGTTAGCACTTTTATGGTGGCTCAGTGGTTAGCACTGTACGGTGGCTCAGTGGTTAACACTGTAAGGTGGCTCAGTGGTTAGCACTGTATGGTGGCTCAGTGGTTAGCACTGTAGGGTGGCTCAGTGTTTAGCACTGTACGGTGGCTCAATGTTTAGCACTGTATATGGTGGCTCAGTGGTTAGCACTGTATATGGTGGCTCAGTGGTTAGCACTGTTCGGTGGCTCAGTGGTCAGCGGAGGACGGAGGGCAGAGTGGTCAGTGGAGGACGGAGGGCAGAGTGGTGAGCAGAGGACGGAGGGCAGAGTTTATAAGCGGAGGACGGAAGGCAGAGTGGTCAGCAGAGAACGGGGGGGGGGCAGAGTGGTCAGCGGAGGCCGAAGGGGGGAAGAGTGGTCAGCGAAGGTCGGGGGGCAGAGTGATCAGCGGAGGCTGGGGGGGCAGAGTGGTCAGCGGAGGGTGGGGGGGCAGAATGGTCAGTGGAGGGAAGGGGGGGCAGAGTGGTCAGTGGCAGCCAGGGGGGCAGAGTGGTCAGCGGAGATCAAGGGGGACAGAGTGGTCAGCAGAGGCGGGGGGGGGAGGGGGCAGAGTGGCGGCGAAATATACTTACTTCCATCGCCATCTTGCATGTCGCCACTGTGAACAGGGCGAAACCAAGATGGAGGCCGGGAACTCTCGTGATACTTCCCGGCCGCCATCTTGGTTTCAATATGTACGGGGCGGCGACATAGAAGATAGCGGGCGGAAGATGGAGGACAGAGGAACATGCAGGAAGACGGAGGCGGGTGCGATCTGGTGGTAAGTATGATAGAGGCACAGAGGCATCCGGCAACGGCTTGCAATGGCCTCGCGGCCATTGCTCGCGCATTGCTACGGCTCGCAATGGCCGCTACGCGGCCACTGCTTTGTGTGTGGCGTGGCTGCCTTGCGGCAGCCACGTCCACGACAACGGAAGTTGACCCGAAAATGCCGGAAGTGCGCTAAGGCAATTATAAATTAGATTTATAGTGGCTCAGTAGTTAGCACTGTACGGTGGCTCAGTGGTTAGCACTGTACGGTGGCTCAGTGGTTAGCACGGTATATGGTGGCTCAGTGGTTAGCACTGTATATGGTGGCTCAGTGGTTAGCACTGTACGGTGGCTCAGTGGTCAGCACTGTACGGTGGCTCAGTGGTCAGCACTGCACGGTGGCTCAGTGGTCAGCACTGTACAGTGGCTCAGTGGTTAGCACTGTATATGGTGGCTCAGTGGTTAGCACTGTATATGGTGGATCAGTGGTCAGCACTCTACGGTGGCTCAGTGGTCATCACTGTACGGTGGCTCAGTGGTCAGCACTGTACAGTGGCTCAGTGGTTAGCACTGTATATGGTGGCTCAGTGGTTAGCACTGTATATGGTGGCTCAGTGGTTAGCACTGTATATGGTGGCTCAGTGGTCAGCACTGTACGGTGGCTCAGTGGTCAGCACTGTACGGTGGTTCAGTGGTCAGCACTGTACGGTGGCTCAGTGGTCAGCACTGTACGGTGGCTCAGTGGTCAGCACTGTACGGTGGCTCAGTGGTCAGCACTGCACGGTGGCTCAGTGGTCAGCACTGTACAGTGGCTCAGTGGTCAGCGGAGGACGGAGGGCAGAGTGGTCAGCGGAGGATGGAGGGCAGAGTTTATCAGCGGAGGACGGAAGGCAGAGTGGTCAGCAGAGAACGGGGGGGGCAGAGTGGTCAGCGTAGGCCCAAGGGGGGGCAGAGTGGTCAGCGAAGGTCGGGGGGCAGGGTGATCAGCGGAGGCTGGGGGGGCAGAGTGGTCAGCGGAGGGCAGTTGGGGGCAGAGTGGTCAGCTAAGGGTGGGGGGGCAGAGTGGTCAGTGGAGGGAAGGGGGGCAGAGTGGTCAGTGGAGGGAAGGGGGGCAGAGTGGTCAGCGGCGGCCAGGGGGGCAAAGAGGTCAGCGGAGATCAAGGGGGACAGAGTGGTCAGCAGAGGCCGGGGGGCAGAGTGGTCAGTGGAGGCCGGGGGGGGCAGAGTGGCGGCGAAATACTTACTTCCATCGCCATCTTGCATGTCGCCACTGTGAACAGGGCGAAACCAAGATGGCGGCCGGGAACTCTCGTGATACTTCCCGGCCGCCATCTTGGTTTCAATATGTACGGGGCGGCGACATAGAAGATAGCGGGCGGAAGACGGAGGCGGGTGCGATCTGGTGGTAAGTATGACGGGGCACAGGGGCACAGGGGCACAGGCTCCGGAGCACTGTGTCAGCATGTGCTGACAGCAGCTGCTCCGGAGCGGGATCACAGGGGCACAGGCTCCGCAGCACTGTGTCAGCATGTGCTGACAGAAGCTGCTCCGGAGCGGGGGCACAGGGGCACAGGGGCACAGGCTCCGGAGCACTGTGTCAGCATGTGCTGACAGCAGCTGCTCCAGAGCGGGGGCACAGGGGCACAGGGGCACAGGCTCCGGAGCACTGTGTCAGCATGTGCTGACAGCAGCTGCTCCGGAGCGGGATCAGGGGCACAGGCTCCGGAGCACTGTGTCAGCATGTGCTGACAGCAGCTGCTCCGGAGCGGGATGACAGCGGCGAGGGGGTCGCAATGCCCGCTACGCGGGCAATGCCTTGCACGTGGTGACGTCACATAGTGACATAGCCACGGCGTGCCGGGGTCCGACACAAACGTGCCTACAGCAAAAAAAATATAAGAGATATATATATATCTAATTATATATATATAATATATATATATATATATATACACATTATAATAAATTGTAATATATAATATACATTATTTATTTAACCTTCATTGCGAGTCGCTGCCTGATCCGCGATCACTTGGCGCACCTGCCGCAAGTCCCCTATACTTTCTATGGAAATTACCGCAACCGCGCCGCAAGTGCCGCGATTGTCGCATAACCGTTACACTTGCGGCGCGGTTGCGGTAATCTCCATAGAAAGTATAGGGGGACTTGCGGCAGGTGCGGCAAGTGCGGTTTTGCACTTGCGGCAGGTTTGCCCGCGAAAAAACCCGCGGCTGACTGCGCTGTTGCTGGGTGGCGACACTTTTTGCCTACCAATCACTATACTCCCCCAGGTGTCATTTTATAGTGTTTCCTTTAAGTTTTCCTCACAAATCATTCCTGCCTTGGTGATCCTGTGGGACGGACGTCGGAAAACCAGTGCTGGAACCTCATCCCTACAATATCAGCTAAGATATCTTTTTTGGCCAATATAATCGATTATTAATTATTATTAATTATTAATATTATTATTAGTGTTAATATAAATTATTATTATTAATCGATTATTAATATTATTATTATATTGATATATTCATAATTATATATATATATAGATATATATATATAGATATATAGAGATATATAGATATATAGATATATAGATTAATATATATATATATATATATATATATATATATATATATATATAGATGTCATATTATATATATGTATATGATTAGTATATATATATATATTGTATATTAATCTATATATATATATATATATATATATATAAAATTATATATATATAATATATATATATATATATATATATATATATATATACATATATATATATATATATATATATATACACACACATTATAATAAATTGTAATATATAATATACATTATTTATTTAACCTTCATTGCGAGTCGCTGCCTGAGCCGCGATCACTTGGCGCACCTGCCGCAAGTCCCCCTATACTTTCTATGGAAATTACCGCAACCGCGCCGCAAGTGCCGCGATTGTCGCATAACCGTTACACTTGCGGCGCGGTTGCGGTAATCTCCATAGAAAGTATAGGGGGACTTGCGGCAGGTGCGGCAAGTGCGGTTTTGCACTTGCGGCAGGTTTGCCCGCGAAAAAATCCGCGGCTGACTGCGTTGTTGCTGGGTGGCGACACTTTTTGCCTACCAATCACTATACTCCCCCAGGTGTCACTTTATAGTGTTTACTTTAACTTTTCCTCACAAATCATTCCTGCCTTGGTGATCCTGTGGGACGGACGTCGGAAAACCAGTGCTGGAACCTCATCCCTACAATATCAGCTAAGATATCTTTTTGGGCCAATATAATTGATTATTAATTATTAATATTATTATTATTACTGTTAATATTAATTATTATTATTAATCGATTATTAATATTAATATTATATTGATATATTCATAATTATATATATATAGAGATATATATAGATATATATAGAGATATATATATAGAGATATATATATAGATATATAGAGATATAGATTAATATATATATATATATATATATATATATATATATATATATATATATATATATATATATATATATATACTATCTGTGAGCCCGATGCAAATGCATCGGGATTCTAGAACGTGCGTTAATTTGATTATAGTAGTTATAGCTGTTAGCCTGATGCAAATGCATCGGGTGTCTAGAATATGTTTATTGTGTTTTTTAAAGATTTTTAAATAATAATCCAATTATTCCAATGACATCTTTACAGCAACTACATATATTTGTATTGTTGATATCATATAAGGAAAATTGAACAATTATGTTGTAAGGGTCTTAGAACACAAAGTAGCAATACTTGTTAATGCGTCAATCATTAGAATTGATGAATTAATAATAGTAATGTGTGTATCAGCCAGTTTGTGTCAGCCCACCAATCGCGTCAAGATGCCCTTACGCCTGGTGAGTCCTAATCTAACTAATTCCGAATTGATATTATTTAAATATGTTTTACGGCTGGATTTGTCTTAGATTTTTTGAGGATCATGTTGTAAATAAATACATTTTATAAATTGATAGAAAAGGAGTTACCAACTACAGACTTGCAGCAATGTCCATGCAATAACTAAAAAACTTGTAGTTAACCTGCGGTAAATGAAGTTAACGTGGCTTTGGCAGGTGCATAACATGCATCCACTAAGTAAGCACAGATGACTGTAGTTGATGTGGATGACACTGCCGCAACTATGTTGTCTGCACAAACCGCAAGTGAAGTACAAATTGCATACATGCAGTCATGAAAATTACAGCAAGTATGTTGTCGGTGAGTCCTTCATGATCAATTATTATCATTTAGTATATTCCTCAATAATGTGAAAAAAATCTAAGAAAAATGGCATGATAGAATCTAATGAATAATTTATTTTTGTCCCTATCTATCTAAACATGTGTAACACACCTTGCTAATGAGATGTGTGTGAACAGCCATCCCACCCGTCTCTTAGCTGTTCACAAAAACCTCTCCCTGTAAAGAATGAGAATGAAATCTCTCAGCACATATAGTGCTGGAGCTTGAAATAGTGGTTTCTATCACCCACTGTAGAAATGTGGATGATACACATCTCTCATATTATTTTAAATGTGTGTTCACAAAAATATAGTAGAAATCAGTATATAAAAGAATAAAATGTGAAACAGTAAAATTTTTTTTTTTTTTTTTTTTTCAAAAGATAAATAAACGGAAGAATAGTCATAGGGAAGAGTTCAGTGCAAAATATTCTTGTAGACAATATTTTTGGTAAATACTTTGTCACTGTTAGGCAGCAATTTTCCTTGGATTGGAGTGTCCACCACTTTCACTTTTACATTAGATCGTCTTCTCACTCTTGAAAAAGCCACATACAATTGTCCATGTCCAAAAACAGGTTCTGGCAAAAAAATCCCTACTTTCTCAAGTGTTTGTCCTTGGGATTTGTTTATTGTCATGGCAAAAGCTGGCTTCAGAGGAAATTGGCAACGTCTTAACTTAAAAGGCAAGCCGGTTTCTGATGGGCACAAATCAATCCTGGGAATGAAAACCACATTTCCTCCAGCAGACCCAGTAATGACTTTTGCTCGAATCATGTTGGCAAACAAACCGGTGACAATTAAGCGAGTCCCATTGCAAAGACCTTTTCTGCTGTTGAAGTTCCTCAAAAGCATTACAATGGTGCCGATTTTTAATTTCAGACTATGAGATGGCATTCCCGTGGGTGTAAGTGAATTTAAAAACTCAACAGGGTATTGCTCTGGGTCCTCTGTCTCGTCCGGATCAATGGAATCATCACTAATGTATTCTGTGTACTCTCCAGCAATGCAATCCACGATCTTAGAGTTGACCTGATCCACATCATCATTTTTGGGGCAAAGAATGGCATGTGATGCTGCAGTATTAATGCTTTCATTGTCATTGACATCAATTACAATGTTTTCACCAAAAATGTCAAATATTAGTGAGCCTGTGCAAATCATATCTTCAGGGATTTCTATAACATCATCTCCAAGGTTATAAGAATTGGTCAATTGTCCATTTCCCAGCTGAAGTATCCAATTGCTGTATCCTGGATCAACAGAGCGCATGTTGTCAAGTAGTGGCAATTGAATGAAAATTTGCCATTGTCGGGAATATTTAATGCAGCTCTCTACGATATCAGTTCGTGTTCCATGAGGAATAATAGGAAGACACTGACGAAAGTCTCCTCCCAGAACAATGACTTTCCCTCCAAAGGGTGTTTTATTTTTCTTCGAGATATCTTTGGTCATAACATCCTTTAATAGTTGGTCAATGACATGCAGTGCGTATTTAGATAGCATAGTGCATTCATCAATAATGAAAAGTTTGGTATTCTTCAAATGGTGTGCAGCATCAGTATCATTTTTGATTCTTGAAACAGATGTTTCATTGATTGGAATAGGTATCCCATAAAGTGAATGGATGGTTCTTCCTCCTTCCAATAAGTTGGCTGCAATCCCTGTACTGGCTGCAGGTGACACAGTTTCTCCTTCTCCTCTTATTTGACGAATTAACAAATTATACAAATATGTTTTCCCACTGCCACCTGGGCCATCAATGAAAAAGCACTTAGCTTGCTGACTTGTATCCTGTAATGCTTCATTTATGGCATTATAGGCCAAAAGTTGTTGTTGATTTAAAGTTTATTTCATTTCTTGGGCTCTTCTTAACTCCTCCTCTTTGTCGTATTGTGGTTGTAGTTGTTGTTTTCTTTTGGGGCGTGGTAGATTAAAATCCGTAAAGCTTTTGCCATGAAATTTTAACACATTTTGAACATCTGTCATTGCATAGCCTTCACAATGCTCACAGCCCTCATTGTTAGGGTGATATGCACGGCAGTAGTCTTCAATAAAATCTTTTTTAAATTCTTGCCACAACTCCAATGGATGAGCAGGAGGACCAAAGATACATATGTAAGCAAACATATCCCGAAGCTGTGCAGGCATGTTTAGAACACAGCCATCCAGTAAGGTATTTCGCCAAACACTGTCATCCAAAAGTAATCCAAGGGCTATTGCTGCCTGTTTAAAAGTTGGGTACTCGACTTCATTAACGGTCTTAATGTGCTCAAAACTTGTTGCTCCTTTTACATGTAGTAACAACAACCGTAAATAGTAGCGTTCTTCATCTTTCATACTGACCGTATACATTCTTCCAATGACTGTTGCTCCACGTTTCTGCCTAATTTCCCATGCACCATCTTTCCAGACATAGTGCTCAGGAATTTGGTGGTAGAAGTATTCATGAGCATGTGGGTCATTCTCATTCAGTTCAAAGTAGGCCATAAGAGTTGATTTTCTATGCGTCATGGCAGCAATGTTCTCTATAGAAGCATCTTCATGAAAATAAAGTGGTTGTGACTGTGGCAGATGTACGGCAAGGCGAACAATGCTGTGTGACTGTTTATGCATTGGATAGGCAAAAATTCTCCAAGCTGCCTCCGGTGCACTGACATATCTTGAATCCATAAATTGGTGAGGTTCATCATGTTGTATGTTTGTTTGACAAATTTCCAGATTGGCTTTATCATGCCCTTTGTAAACATATTTGAATAGATACTTGACACTTTGAATGGATGCACAGATTTCCACATTTATATGACACTTATACTTTAATAGTAGGAAAGGGTTATAAGGAACAACCCAAGAATTATCAACCATGTGAGAACGGTGTGTAAATGAAGGTCCTGCATTGCGTTGATAAGTTGGGTAGGCATCGTGTGCTATTAGAGTTTTTGGTTGGAAATCTTTTGGGAATCCTTTTTTACACTTTCCAATATCCATACATGGAGAATTGGGGTTGAATTGTCCACAGGGTCCATGAATCATATGTTGCATCACAATTTGATGGAGCACAGGATACTCGGATGGATCAGGAATTTCTGCCCAAACAGTACGATCGACATCAACCTCAGTGCGTAATTTCGAATTGCTATCCGGAATAATCAAAATGTGAGCATGTGGTAGTCCCCGCTTTTGAAATTCTATTACATGAACCATTGCACAAATCTTGCCAAATAATCCATTGTTTATATCTTTTAATAGGGCTTCTAATTTTATTTTGAAGACACGGGCGACTAAATCCGGTCTGTGTTCCACCCTCTGCCATGGTTCTAAATTGTGGATAATCTCGCTCCATTTGGGATTACAGGTCATTGTTATAAAAAGATCTGGGCGTCCAAATTTTGTAACAATAGCCATGGCATCTTGATAACGTTGCTGCATATTTCTTGGACTACCTTCAAACGACGATGGTAAAATGACCGTCTTGCCAATAGGAATTCCTTTTTCGAAAGATTTTCTTTGCAGATGTTCCTGTAGTACGCAATAGTCCTCCACTTTTAAATCTTTTTGATGTTGACGTATAAAATTTAAGTGATTAGCCTCAATTTTTATATACGCATCCACTAAATACTGTTGCGTTAGTTTTCCACCATTTAGAATAGGATTGAACCCAGGACGTACAGATAGCAAATAACAGTAATACTGCAATTGTGTAACTCTCCGTGGATTTTGACCTTGATGCTTCAGTCCCTCATGCCAGCCTTGTTCTCCATGTGGAAAAAATAACAGATACAGTAAAGCATCTAAATTACTGTGGAGAATACTGACTTGTTGTGTTTTAGGGGCCAAAGGATTGTTTGGGTCAGGTTTCAGATGAATTAAAATGTCTCTATTGAAGGGTGGCTCTCCATCAGCATTTTCAAATACCACAGCAACTTCATTAACAATTGGTTTATTATAACGTCTTGGGTCTTGTTCTCGATCCTGTTTAAGAGCCATGGTGATATTAGGCATGACAGTACCATTTTGAATTGCCTTCTCCTGTTCCTCTTGTTCAACAAAACGTAACATTTTGTATGCGGAAACAAAAGGATTGATGCGATCTAATAAGTTAGCAATGAGCCGCATCAATTTAGGATGACATTTTTTATTTTCGTCACACTGTAAACGTTGGTCATTAGCAGTGGCAGTATCTAAAATGTAGAGTTGGGCATAAGCAGGAGCTTGATCTGGAGCAGGATGTAGTGTTCCAGTACGGTGATATAAATTTGGCCATGAATCCGGAAGCAATAAGGGCCATGTCCAGGTGGGGGAGCAATACTTGCACCCATAGAAGCAAAACCAAAGGAACTATTGATACTTCTGATGTTATCCATCATATTCCGACTGTATGGACTCTGACCTTTAAGAATACATTCCAACATCTCTGGATACTGAGGTAACGGAACCTTGACCTTCCCCTTGTGACAACAGAGAGTATACTGTTTATCCGATGGCATCTCATCCATGAAATGTCGAGCTTCACAATGGTTACATATGAATATCATAGAGCCACAGGTATGTTCTACAATGCCAAAATCACTATCTGTAAATCCAGATGGATATGAAGAGGGAGGTGTAGGTAGGTAAATACGATGTTCTTTCTGCAAACCGACATAGATCAGACGTTGAAGTAATAAAGCAGAAAAAGAGTCAGGATCCACTTGTGTAACAGTAGAAGACGTCTTTTTGCGGTGTTGACGACGGGAGGCACCACTTTTACGTAAGCGGCTCTGTTTGGATAGTGAAGACTCCTGAGCAATTTGTGCCTCCAAAGGAGTTTCTTGTTGTTCAAGGCGAAAACGTTTGGTGCGTGACGTCTCCTGACCACAATGTTTACGCTTTGCTGTTGCTTTGCGCGGTGATGAAACTTGAGGAATTGTGCTCCTTTCATCCGGTGAACTGCTAGAAAGAGCTAGAGCAAACTGTAGTACTGGTGAGCTTACAGTTGGATCAGCAGACTGTAGTACTGATGAGGTTACTATCTGATCAGCACACTGAGTTAGATCAGCAGAATATTGTACAGGTGAGCTTGCAGTTTGATCAGCAGACTGTTGTACTGATGAGGTTACTGTCTGATCAGCAGAGTGATGTACTGGTGGTGTTACTTTTTTTTTTTGACGGCGTTGATGTAGCTTCTGAGCATTTTTGGCCAAGCGTAGTTGTTTTTGTTCCAGCGACTCCGTTGCAATGCGTTGCTTATACTCAGCTTTAGACTTATCCAAACGACATTGTCGCTGTTCTTCAGTTTCCTTAGCACGTGTCTTACGCATCCATGCGGCTTTGTACCCGCCAACATCCTTGCTAGTATCCTTTGAAGTCATGTTAGGACATACAAAGGTAATACTATGCTTGGAGACGTATAGGTACGTAAGAGCTTTTACAAAAGCTTTTTGGGAGAAAAGAATTCTTGAAAAGTATAGAATAATTATTAAGGAAAATAATAAGTTCCAGATAGACAAAGAACATATTTAAATATCATGTTTTGTATGTCCTTATAATGTACCCTACGACGTATTACAAAGATATAGACATGTTTCTCATTAATATCAATAATAGTAAGAGGTCACTGAATACTTAAGGACATCGAATGTGCATACATAATACCAATACCATGAATGCCAATACCATCATAAATACCATCATCAAAACCATCATCAATAGCATCATCAATAGCATCATCAATAGCATCATCAATAGCATCATCAATAGCAATAATATTAGCAATAGCATTATTATTAGCAGTAATAGCAGTATTAATAGCATTAGCAGTATTATGATCATTAATAACAGTATTAATAACATTAATAGCAGTATTAATAGTATTAACAGCAGTGTGAATAGAGTAATAGCATTATAAATAGCATTAATAGAATTAGTATTAGCATTAATAGCATTAATAGCAATATTATTAGAATTAATAGCATTATTATTACTATTAACAGCATTATTATTAGCATTAATAGCATTATTAATAGCATTAATAGGAATATTATTTGCATTAATAGGAATATTATTTGCATTAATAGCATTCTTATTACCATTAATAGCATAATTATTAGCATTAATAGCATAATTATTAGCATTAATAGCATTAGTAATAGCATTAATAGCAATATTATTTGCATGAATAGCATTATTATTACCATTAATAGCATAATTATTAGCATTAATAGCATAATTATTAACATTAATAGCATTAGTAATAGCATTAATAGCAATATTATTTGCATGAATAGCATTATTATTACCATTAATAGCATAAATATTAGCATTAATAGCATAATTATTAACATTAATAGCATTAATAATAGCATTAATAGCAATATTATTTGCATTAATAGCATTATTATTACCATTAATAGCATAATTATTAGCATTAATAGCATAATTATTAACATTAATAGCATAATTATTACCATTAATAGCAATATTATTTGCATTAATACCATTATGATTACCATTAATAGCATAATTATTAGCATTAATAGCATAAATATTACCATTAATACCATTATGATTACCATTAATAGCATAATTATTAGCATTAATAGCATAAATATTAGCATTAATAGCATAATTATTAGCATTAATATCAATATTATTTGCATTAATAACATTATTATTACTATTAATAGCATAAATATTAGCATTAATAGCATAATTATTAGCATTAATAGCATTAATAATAGAATTAATAGCAATATTATTTGCATTAATAGCATTATTATTACCATTAATAGCATAATTATTAGCATTAATAGCATAATTATTAACATTAATAGCATTAATAATAGCATTAATAGTAATATTATTTGCATTAATAGCATTGTTATTACCATTAATAGCATAATTATTAGCATTAATAGCATAATTATTAGCATTAATAGCATAATTATTTGCATTAATAGCATTAATAATAGTATTAATAGCAATATTATTTGCATTAGTACCATTATGATTACCATTAATAGAATAATTATTAGCATTAATAGCATTAATAATAGAATAGCAATATTATTTGCATTAATAGCATTATTATTACCATTAATAGCATAAATATGAGCATTATTAGCATAATTATTAGCATTAATAGCATTAATAATAGAATTAATAGCAATATTATTTGCAGTAATAGCATTATTATTACCATTAATAGCATAATTATTAGCATTAATAGCATAATTATTACCATTAATAGCAATATTATTTGCATTAATACCATTATGATTACCATTAATAGCATAATTATTAGCATTAATAGCATAAATATTAGCATTAATAGCATAATTATTAGCATTAATAGCATAATTATTAACAATAGCATAATTATTACCATTAATAGCAATATTATTTGCATTAATACCATTATGATTACCATTAATAGCATAATTATTAGCATTAATAGCATAAATATTAGCATTAATAGCATTATTAGCATTAATAGCATAAATATTAGCATTAATAGCATAATTATTAGCATTAATAGCATAAATATTAGCATTAATAGCATAATTATTAGCATTAATATCAATATTATTTGCATTAATAACATTATTATTACCATTAATAGAATAAATATTAGCATTAACAGCATAATTATTAGCATTAATAGCATTAATAATAGAATTAATAGCAATATTATTTGCATTAATAGCATTATTATTACCATTAATAGCATAATTATTAGAATTAATAGCATAATTATTAACATTAATAGCATTAATAATAGCATTAATAGCAATATTATTTGCATTAATAGCATTGTTATTACCATTAATAGCATAATTATTAGCATTAATAGCATAATTTTTTTGCATTAATAGCATTAATAATAGTATTAATAGCAATATTATTTGCATTAGTACCATTATGATTACCATTAATAGAATAATTATTAGCATTAATAGCATTAATAATAGAATTAATAGCAATATTATTTGCATTAATAGCATTATTATTACCATTAATAGCATAAATATGAGCATTAATAGCATAATTATTAGCATTAATAATAGAATTAATAGCAATATTATTTGCATTAATAGCATTATTATTAGCATTAATAGCATAATTATTAGCATTAATAACATAAATATTAGCATTAATAGCATAATTAGTAACATTAATAGCATTATTATTAGCATTAATAGCATAATTATTAGCATTAATAGCATTATTATTAGCAGTAATATCATTAGTATTAGCATTTTTTTTTTATTCTTATTTTTTATGTTATTATTTATAATTTTTTATTTATTTTTGTAATATTTTTTATTTATTTTTTTAATATTTTGTTATTAATTTTTTTATTATTAAATTAATTTATTATTTGTTATTTTAAGTGAGCCTGAGACACAGTTCTCCTTCAGGTCCGCTCAAAGGGGTCATATTATTAGCATATATATATTTTTTTATTATTTTTTATTTATTTTTTTAATATTTTTTTATTATTTTTTTATTATTTTTTTATTATTTTTTAATTATTTTTTTTATTATTAAATTAATTTATTATTTGTTATTTTAAGTGAGCCTGAGCCTGAGACACAGTTCTCCTTCAGGTCCGCTCAAAGGGGTCATATTATTAGCATATTTTTTTTATTATTATTATTATTTTTTATTTATTTTTTTAATAATTTTTATTTATTTTTTTATAATTTTTTAATTATTTTTTTTTATTATTAAATTAATTTATTTGTTATTTTAAGTGAGCCTGAGCCTGAGACACAGTTCTCCTTCAGGTCCGCTCAAAGGGGTCATATTATTAGGATATTTTTTTTTTTTATTATTATTTTTTATTTATTTTTTAATATTTTTTTTTTATTTTTTAATTATTTTTTAATTATTTTTTAATTATTTTTTTTATTATTAAATTAATTTATTATTTGTTATTTTAAGTGAGCCTGAGCCTGAGACACAGTTCTCCTTCAGGTCCGCTCAAAGGGGTCATATTATTAGCATATTTTTTTTTTTTTTGTTTTTTTTTATTATTATTTTTTATTTAGTTTTTTATTATTTTTTAATTATTTTTTAATTATTTTTTTTTATTATTAAATTAATGTATTATTTGTAATTTTAAGTGAGCAGACACAGTTCTCCTTCAGGTCCGCTCCAACCCCTCATAGAGATACATGGCGGATAATCCTGGACGCTGATTGGTCGCGTCTTCCCATAGAGAAACATGGGCATGTTTGTCTATGGGAAAAAACGACCAATCAGCGTCCAGGATTATCCGCGATGTAAGTCAATGAGGATTTTCAGCGGAGCAGAATGGAGACTGCGACCCGGAGCTCGGTGGAGGAAGAGAGAAGAGCGGCGGATGGAAGAGTCGTTAGCCGAGCTGAAGGAAGAGGATGCCTGGGCCGGAGGGAGGAGTGTACGTGGACCTGAGGAAGCAGATGTCATGAAGACAGGTAAGTGATCTACGGCGTCGGGAAGGGGGGGGGGGGGTGTGCGGACATATGTAAGGAGGGGGTGTGCGGACATATGGAAGAGGGGGGTGTGCGGACATATGGAGGGGGGGTGTGAGGACATAATGGAGGGGGGTGTGTGAGGACATAATGGAGGGGGGGGGTGTGAGGACATATGGAGGGGGGTGTGTGAGGACATAATGGAGGTGGGGGTGTGAGGACATAATGGAGGGGGAGGGGTGCGGACATAATGGAGGGGGAGAGGTGCGGACATATGTAGGGGGAGAGGTGCGGACATATGTAGGGGGAGAGGTGCGGACATATGTAGGGGGAGGGGTGCGGACATAATGGAGGGGGGGGTGTGAGGACATAATGGAGGGGGAGGGGTGCGGACATAATGGAGGGGGAGGGGTGCGGACATAATGGAGGGGGAGAGGTGCGGACATATGTAGGGGGAGGGGTGCGGACATATGTAGGGGGAGGGGTGCGGACATAATGGAGGGGGGGTGTGCGGACATAATGGAGGGGGGGTGTGCGGACATAATGGAGGGGGGGTGTGTGCGGACATAATGGAGGGGGGTGTGTGCGGACATAATGGAGGGGGAGGTGTGCGGACATAATGGAGGGGGAGGTGTGCGGACATAATGGAGGGGGAGGTGTGCGGACATAATGGAGGGGGAGGTGTGCGGACATAATGGAGGGGGAGGTGTGCGGACATAATGGAGTGGGGGTGTGCGGACATAATGGAGGGGGAGGTGTGCGGACATAATGGAGTGGGAGGTGTGCGGACATAATGGACGGGGAGGTGTGCGGACATAATGGAGGGGGAGGTGTGCGGACATAATGGAGGGGGGAGTGTGCGGACATAATGGAGGGGGGCTGGGGAGCGGTGGTGGTGTGTGGATCATTGCTGGGGGGGGAGGCACAGCTGTGGGTAGCGGGTAGCGGGGAGCGGAGGCGGGTGCGGCGCGTCCGCTCCATGGACCCTGGGCGAGGGTCTATGGTGTGTAGCGGGGTGTGGGTGGACAACGTTGGGGGGGGACTGTGCGGACATGGGGGGTTGTGCGGACATGGTGGAGCTGTGCGGACATGGGGGGGCTGGATAGGCTATATTAGTATAGAAGGGATTATAGGGTAAAGAAGCAAAAAAGGTTGAGAAGTAGTGTAGATAGTAGAAGTCGGAAAAAATAGGGAATGTAGAAAGGGTAAAAGAAAAGAAAAAGAATGTAAAGAAAGGTTTTTAGCTCAGAAAGGATATCTTAGCTGCAGGGTAGTTGGGGTCGTCTTGAAGCTTGCTTCGGTAAATCCAGGAGCGAGTCTTCTTGCGGCCTCGGAATCCAGCAGTCCGTGATCGAGGTAGCGTGTAGCAGAAATGAAGAGTGATTTCAAATTTCGCGCCTTATAAAAGGGGCTGTGAAATTTGAAACCACAAAATGGCGGGGGGGGGCGTAAATCAAGTGATGATTGGGCTTTGAATGGAAACGATTTACAAAGAGTCTCCATTCAGGTCCGCTGAAAGGCGTAATTGACTTACATCGCGGATAATCTTGGACGCTGATTGGTGTTTTTTTCCCATAGACAAACATGGCCATGTTTGTCTATGGGAAGACGCGAGCAATCAGCGTGCAGGATTATCGGCTATGTAAGTGAATGAGGCCTTTGAGCGGACCTGAATGGAGACTGTGTTTACAAACAGTCTCCATTCCGGTCCGCTGAAAGGCGTCATTGACTTACATAGCGTATATATATATTTTTTTTGTTATTATTATTTTTTATTAATTTTTGTATTATTTTGTATTTTATTTTTTATTTTTTTTTATTTAATTTTTAATTATTTTTTAATTCTTTTTTTATTAATTTTTTTATTATTAAAATAATTTTTTATTTGTTATTTTAAGTGAGCCTGAGCCTGAGACACAGTTTTCATTCAGGTCCGCTGAAAGGGCTCATAGGATTATTATTTTTATTTTTTTTTTATTATTATTATTTTTTATTTAATTATTTATTATTTTTTATTTATTTTTTTATTATTTTTTTATTACTTTTTTTATTATTAAATTTATTAGTTATTTTAAGTGAGCCTGAGGCTGAGACACAGTTCTCATTCAGGTCCGCTGAAAGGGCTCATATTATTAGGCTTTTTTTTTTATTATTATTTTTTATGTAATTATTTATTATTTTTTATTTATTTTTTTATTATTTTTTAATTATTTTTTAATTATTTTTTTTATTATTAAATTTATTAGTTATTTTAAGTGAGCCTGAGGCTGAGACACAGTTCTCCTTCAGGTCTGCTGAAAGGGCTCATATTATTAGCCTTTTTTTTTTTTTTTTATTATTATTTTTTATGTCATTATTTATTATTTTTTTTTAATTTTTTTATTATTTTGTAATTATTTTTTAATTATTTTTTTTATTATTAAATTTATTAGTTATTTTAAGTGAGCCTGAGGCTGAGACACAGTTCTCCTTCAGGTCCGCTGAAAGGGCTCATAATATTAGCCTTTTTTTTTTTTTATTATTATTTTTTATTTAATTATTTATTATTTTTTATTTATTTGTTTATTATTTTTTAATTATTTTTTAATTTTTTTATTTATTATTAAATGTATTATTTATTTTAAGTGAGCCTGAGCCTGAGACACAGTTCTCCTTCAGGTCCGCTGAAAGGCTCATATTATTAGGCTTTTTTTTTTTTTATTATTATTTTTTATTTAATTATTTATTATTTTTTATTTATTTTTTTATTATTTTTTAATTATATTTTAATTATTTTTTTATTATTAAATTTATTAGTTATTTTAAGTGAGCCTGAGGCTGAGACACAGTTCTCCTTCAGGTCCGCTGAAAGGGCTCATATTATTAGGTTTTTTTTTTTTTTTTTATTATTATTTTTTATTTAATTATTTATTATTTTTTATTTATTTTTTTATTATTTTTTAATTATTTTTTAATTATTTTTTTTATTATTAAATGTATTGGTTGACATACATTAGCGGTGTGTCGGCGAATTAACGGCCGGGCCCCTGGTTCTATTTGTCGGCCCCAAAATCGCGGACACACCGCTAATGTATGTCTATGGGCAGTGAGGTCGAATTCTGATTGGTCGGCGTCAGCAGAGAGCGACCAATCAGAAATCGGCGATTTTAGGGCCGACAAATAGAACCAGGAGGGCGGCCATAAAATCGCCGACACACCGGTAATGTATGTGAATGGGAAATGAGTCACTCTTCTGATTGGCTGAGGGCAGTAGACAGCGACCAATCAGAAGAGCGGCTCACATCTCATAGACATAGAATGGCGGATTTTTCGTCCATTCTATGTCAATGAGAAGTGAAGAGGACGTCGGAGCTGGAAGTTGGCGGAAAGAAGACAGAAGACCCCGGGGCCGGACGAAGAGCCGGAGATGGCGGAAAGAAGAGAGAAGAGCGGCGGGGACGGAGGAAGAGGACGCCTGGCCGGACGGAGGACTTGTGGATCGGACGGACGATCAGATGACTAAGAAGGCATGTAAGTGATCGACGGGGCGTTAGGTTAGGGGACGGCGGGGGCTTGGGGTGTAGGGCCTTAGGTGTTAGCGACAGCGGCGGGGGGAAGCGGCGGGAGCTTAGGAGGCGGCGGGGCTTAGGGGATAGGGGCTTAGGTGCGGCGGGGCTTAGGTGCGGTGGACTTAGACTTAGGGGGTAGGGGCTTAGATGCGGCGGGGCTTAGAGGGTAGGGGCTTAGGTGCGGCGGCGCTTAGAGGGTAGTGGGGTAGGTGCAGCGGGGTTTAGGGGGTAGGGGCTTAGGTGCGGCGGGGGCAGCGGCGGACGGTAGGGGCTTAGGTGCGGCGGGGCTTAGGGGGTAGGGGCTTAGGTGCGGCGGGGCTTAGGGGGTAGGGGCTTAGGTGCGGCGGGTCGGGGCTTAGGTGCGGCGGGGCTTAGGGGGTAGGGGCTTAGGTGCGGCGGGGCTTTTAGGTGCGGCGGGGCTTAGGGGGTAGGGGCTTAGGTGCGGCAGGTCGGGGCTTAGGTGCGGCGGGGCTTAGGGGGTAAAGGCTTAGGTGCGGCGGGGCTTAGGGGGTAGGGGCTTAGGTGCGGCGGGGCTTAGGGGGTAGAGGCTTAGGTGCGGCGGAGCTTAGGGGGTAGGGGCTTAGGTGCGGCGGTGCTTAGGGTGTAGGGGCTTAGGTGCGATGGACTTAGGGGGTAGGGGCTTAGGTGCGGCGGGGCTTAGGGGGTAGGGGCTTAGGTGCGGCGGGGCTTAGGGGGTAGGGGCTTAGGTGCGGCGGGGCTTTTAGGTGCGGCGGGGCTTAGGGGGTAGGGGCTTAGGTGCGGCGGGTCGGGGCTTAGATGCGGCGGGGCTTAGGGGGTAGAGGCTTAGGTGCGGTGGGGCTTAGGGGGTAGGGGCTTAGGTGCAGTGGGGCTTAGGGGGTAGGGGCTTAGGTGCGGCGGGTCGGAGCTTAGGTGCGGCGGTGCTTAGGGTGTAGGGGCTTAGGTGGGACGGACTTAAGGGGTAGGGGCTTAGGTGCGGCGGAGTTAGACTTCGGGGTTAGGGGCTTAGATGCGGCGGGGCTTATAGGGTAGGAGCTTAGATGCGGCGGGGCTTATAGGGTAGGGGCTTAGGGGCGGCGGGGCTTAGGGGTAGGGGCTTAGGTTCGGCGAGGCTTAGAGGGTAGGGGCTTAGGTGCGGCGGGTCTTAGGGGGTAGGGGCTTAGGTGCGGCGGGGCTTAGAGGGTAGGGGCTTAGGTGCGGCAGGGCTTAAGGGGTAGGGGCTTAGGTGCGGCGGGTCTTAGGGGGTAGGGGCTTAGGTGCGGCGGGGCTTAGAGGGTAGGGGCTTAGGTGCGGCGGGGCTTAGGGGGTAGGGGGTGTAGGGCTTAGGTGCGGCGGGGCTTAGAGGATAGGGGCTGTGCGGACATTGGGGGGGAGGGGCTGTGCGGACATTGGCGGGGGGGGCTGTGCGGACATTGGGGGGGGCTGTGAGGACATTGGCGGGGGGGGTGCTGTGCGGACATTGCGGGGGGGGCTGTGCTAGACTGTGGATGGGGGCTGGCGGCGGAGGTGTGCGGGCAGTGAGGGGGTGGTGTGCGGTGCTGGAGGTCGGTGCGGGTGTGGGGAGCGTAGCTCGGCTGTGGATCGGGGCTGGGGGGGAGCTCGGCTGTGGATCGGGGCTGGGGGGGAGGCACAGGGGGCAGCTGCATAGTCGGAGGTGGGCTGTGGGTAGCGGGGAGCAGAGGCGGCATTGGCGGCCATTGCGAGTTGGCTTAAAACTGCTCGCAATGGCCGCTTCGCGGCCAATGCTTCGCGCGTATCCACATGACGACACCGGAAGTAGCGCCGAGAGGGGCGCTTTTCCGATTCGCGATTATATAATAGATATAGATGTCATATTATAGATATGTATATGATTAGTATATATATATATATTGTATATTAATCTATTTATATATATCTCTTATATATATATAATATATATATATATATATACACAATATAATAAATTGTAATATATAATATACATAATTTATTTTAGTTAATAATATATATAATATATTTTTTTGATATATTTTTATTATATTATTTATATATAAAAATATATTGTTTATATTGGTATTAGATTAATGATCTATACATCAGCCTTTATTTGAAATCGCGGCAGATGCGGTGAAAAAAACCGCATCGGCCGCGATTACCGCATACCGGCTGCACATGCGGCGCGGTTGCGGTAATCCCCATACAATGTATAGGGGGACTTGCGGCAGGTGCGGCACATGCGGTTTTGCACTTGCGGCAGGTGCGGCCGCGACAAAAACCGCGGCTGACTGCGGTTTTTTTCGCGGCCGCACTTGCCGCAAGTGCAATACCGCACTTGCCGCACCTGCCGCAAGTCCCCCTATACTTTCTATGGGGATTACCACAACCGCGCCACAAGTGTAACCGCATTTGCCGCGTTTGCTGCATAACCTTTACACTTGCGGCGCGGTTACGGTAATCCCCATAAAAAGTATAGGGGGACTTGCGGCATGTGCGGCGGCTCAGGTAGCGACTCGCAATGGCCTCGCGGCCATTGCTCGCAGTACCTGAGCAGTCAGCCACGTTTTTTTTCGCGCCCGCACCTGCCGCAAGTGTAATACCGCAATTGCCGCACCTGCCGCAAGTCCCCCTATACTTTCTATGGGGATTACCGCAACCGCGCCGCAAGTGCAGCGGTTATGCGGCAATCGCGGCAGATGCGGTTTTTCACCACATCTGCCGCGATTTGAAAGAAACAATGATGTGAAAGGGCCCTAACTTTTATTTCATTTATACAATATATATATATATATATATATACTAATCATATACATATATATATATATATATATATATATATATATATATATATATATATATATATATATTAATCTATATATATATATTAATATATATATATATATATATATATATATATATATACACACATAATAAATTGTAATATATAATATACATAATTTATTTAAGTTAAGAATATATATAAAATATATTTTTTTGATATATTTTTAGGATAAAATTTATATATAAAAATATATTGTATATAATAAAAATTATCAATAAAAATATTACTACTTTGACTATATTGCTATGCAGAATGTATATTCATTGCTTCCTTAATTAATATACTGTAGCTATTATTGCATACATTGTTCTGTACTGTGCTCAATATGAGCTCTGACAAACAAAAAAGCTCTGTTAGAGCTAAGAATGCTGCATGCCAGCGCAAAAAGCGTGCGCAGGAAGATCTGGAAACAAAACGTCTCCGTTTGCTTAAGGTCAAGGAAGCTTTGAATAAAAGATTGGCAAAGGAGTCTGCTGAAGAAAGAAGGAGTCGGTTGGCCAAAAAAGCTGAGGCGGAACGCACAAGACGCAAACAACAACAGGTGAAGGTTCAAGGAGAACCATCTACCTCTGATATGGTGTCCATATCTGTGTCTCCAACACTTTCTGAAACTCAACTGCCTTCAACATCTGGCACAGGTAAAGTGAAGGGCAAATCTTCTTCTAAAACAAGAACAGACAAGATTGCTTCTGCCATGACAAGACACAAATTGGCTAAAGTCAAACGTTTACAAATTATGTCACCTACCTCAAAACAACGCCATTTGGCCCATTTGGCTGCCTCACAGCGTCAACTACGCAAAAAAAAAACCGTCAGTAAGAAGTCTCCAGTCACTACTTCTTTTGTTGAATGTGTTGACAGTTCTACACAGCCACGCCTTATTTATGTAGGCATCTACAAAAAAGGTCATCTGTTGCTCACTTCACCTACGTCATCAATCCCTATTGGCTTTACTGATGACGATACCGGTATTTTACAACATACCTGTGGGCCCATGAATATGTTATGTGAACATTGTGAAGCACAACATTTTGAGGCTGAAAGGCCATCTGATGGACAGTTCTCCCTTTGTTGTCACAAGGGCAAAGTTCAGGTACCATTACCTCAGTACCCTGAGCTCTTCACTACTTTACTCAAAGGAGACAGCCCATATAGTAAAAATCTCATGGACAATATCAGGAGCATTAATAGTTCCTTTGCATTTGCTTCCATGGGTGCAAGTATTTCTCAACCACCTGGACACGGTCCTTACTGTTTCCGGATTCACGGCCAAATTTACCATAGAACTGGAACTCTCCACCCCGCTGAAGGTCAAGTTCCAGCATATGCACAGCTGTATATTTTGGATAGTGCTACTGCTACTGAACAACGCCTACAGTCTCCAGAAAATGTCAAATGTAATCCAGCCTTGATGAGAATTATTGCTGAGCAATTGGAAGGTATTAATCCCTTTGTTTCAGCCTACAAAATGTTACGGCACATGGAGGAAGAAGAAGAACACAAAGCATTGGAACATGGCACAAACATGCCCAATATCATCATGGCAATTAAACAAGACAGACAGCAAGACCCAAGACGGTATAACAACCCTACTGTGCATGAAGTCGCTGTCGTCTTTGAAAATGCTGATGGAGAGCCACCATTTAATAGAGACATTTTAATACATCTAAAACCAGACCCAAAGAATCTGTTGGCCCCCAAAACACAGCAAATAAGCATTTTACACAGTAATTTGGATGCATTGCTGTATCCATTGTTTTTCCCTCATGGAGAGCAAGGGTGGCATGAAGCACTCAAGCAGCAAGGCCAAAATACTCGCAGGGTGATACAACTGCAGTATTACTGTTATTTGCTGTCAGTACGGAAAGAATTCAATCCTGTCCTTAATGGTGGTAAACTGACACAGCAGTACTTGGTGGATGCCTATGTTAAAATCGAGGCGAATCGTTTAAATTTTATACGCCAACACCAGAAGGATTTGAAAGTGGAAGACTATTGTCTCCTTCAAGAACATTTGATGAGAAAATCCATAGAAAAAGGAATCCCCATTGGCAAGACGGTAATTTTACCATCTTCCTTTGAGGGAAGTCCCCGAAATATGCAGCAGCGGTATCAAGATGCCATGGCAATTGTAACTAAATTTGGAAGACCAGATCTTTTTATAACGATGACCTGTAATCCAAAATGGAGTGAAATTGCAACCAATTTACAGCCATGGCAGCGTGCTGAACATCGACCGGATTTAGTGGCCTGTGTATTCAGGATTAAACTTGAAGCCCTTTTGAAAGATATTAATTGTGGATTATTTGGTAAGGTTTGTGCTATGGTTCATGTGATAGAATTTCAAAAGTGAGGCCTACCACATGCTCACATTCTAATTATTCTGGATGCCAACTCTAAACTAAGAACTGAGGTGGAAGTGGACAATACTGTTTGGGCTGAAATTCCTGATCCATCACATTACCCTGTGCTCCATCAAATTGTCATGCAACACATGATTCATGGCCCCTGTGGACAACACAATCCCAATTCTCCATGTATGGAGAATGGAAAGTGTAAAAAAGCTTGTCCCAAAAAGTTTCAAACAAAAACTGTTATACCTGAGGATGCATATCCAAGTTATCAAAGAAACGAAGGACCTTCTTTTCCACACCATTCCAAGATGATTGATAATTCTTGGGTGGTTCCATATAACCCTTTCCTTTTATATATATATAAAATATAAGTGCCACATTAATGTGGAAGTATGTGCTTCCATTCAGAGCGTAAAATACCTCTTCAAATATGTGTACAAAGGTCATGATAAAGCCAATGTGGAAATTTGTGAAACCAACATCAGACACGATGAAACTCATAAATTCATGGATTCCAGATATGTCAGTGCACCAGAGGCAGCTTGGCGAATCTTTGCTTTCCCAATGCATAGACAATCTCACAGCATTATTCGTCTTGCAGTACATCTGCCTCATTCACAATCACGTTTTTTTCACGAGGGTGATTCTGTGGACAACATCAGTTATTTAATGGACAGACAATCAACACTCATGGCCTACTTTGCCCTCAATGAGAATGATCCCAATGCCCGGGAGTACTTATATCGTCAAATTCCTGAGCATTATGTTTGGAAAGAAGGTGCATGGGAAGTTAGAAGGAGAGGAGGTGCTTCAGTCATTGGTAGACTCTACACTGTTAGTATTCAAGAACAAGAACGGTACTATTTAAGGCTGTTGTTACTTCATGTTAAAGGAGCTACAAGTTTTGACAGCCTTAAGACTGTTAAGGAAGTCACATACCCAACTTTTAAAGAGGCGGCATTAGCCCTTGGATTGCTCTTCGATGACACTGTTTGGAGAAAAGCTTTATTGGATGCCTGTGTTCTCAATATGCCTGCACAGCTCCGTGACATGTTTGCATATATATGTGTCTTTGGTCCTCCTAATCATCCCCTGGAGTTGTGGCAAGAATTTAAACAACACTTCGTTCAAGATTACTGCCATGCCTACCACCCCGACACTGATGATTGTGAGCATTGTGAAGGATATGCCATGACTGATGTTGAACATGTTTTAAAATTTCATGCAAAACATTTTAATGATTTTAATCTACCATGCCCAAAAAGAAAACCACATATTCGTCCTCAATACAACAAAGAAGAAGAGTTACTAAGAGCACGTGAAATGAAAGTTACCTTAAATGATCAACAACGTTTGGCCTATAATGCAATCCATAAAGCTTTAGAGGATACAAGTGATAAGCCAAAGTGCTTTTTCATTGACGGTCCAGGTGGAAGTGGGAAAACATATCTCTATCATCTATTGATTCATGAACTGAGAGGAGAAGGAGAAGTTGTCTCACCTGCAGCCAGTACAGGGATTGCTGCTAATATATTGCAAGGAGGAAGAACTATCCATTCACTGTATGGCATACCAATACCAATTAATGAGACATCCGTTTCAAGAATCAAAAATGATACTGATGCGGCCCAACATTTGAAGACTACCAAACTCTTCATCATCGATGAGTCTACTATGTTGTCAAAATACGCTTTGCATGTAATTGATCAATTATTACGGGATGTCATGACAACTGATGTCTCCAAGAAAAATAAATTACCCTTTGGAGGGAAAGTCATTGTTCTGGGAGGAGACTTTCGGCAGTGTCTTCCTATCATCTCTCATGGAACAAGGACAGACATCGTAGAGAGCTGCATTAAATATTCACGACAATGGCAGCTTTTCAATCAATTGCCGCTCATTAACAACATGCGCTCCATTGATTCAGATTATAGCAATTGGTTAATTCAACTGGGAAATGGAGAATTGTCCAATGATTACAACCTTGGTGATGATGTCATTGAGATCCCGCAAGACATGATCTGCACTGGCTCTTTAATCTTGGATATATTTGGTGAAAACATTGTCATTGATGTGAATAATGACGAAAGTATTCAGAATGCTGCATCACATGCCATTCTTTGTCCCAAAAATGACGCTGTGGATTTGATCAATTCAAAAGTTATGGATTGTATTCCTGGAGAATACATTGAATATATGAGCGACGATTCCATTGATCCAGATGAGACGGAAAATACCGAACAATATCCAGTGGAATTTCTAAATTCACTAACACCAACAGGAATGCCTTCTCATCTCCTGAAATTAAAAGTTGGTACAATTGTAATGCTTTTGCGTAATTTTAACAGCAGAAAAGGACTTTGCAACGGGACTCGCATGATTGTTATTGCTTTGTTTGACAACATGATACAAGCAAAAGTAATTTCTGGCTCGGATGAAGGAAATGTAGTCTTCATTCCAAGAATTGATCTCTGTCCATCTGAGACTGGATTGCCTTTCAAACTAAGACGTCGACAATTTCCCGTGAAGCTGCCTTTGCCATGACCATAAATAAATCACAAGGCCAAACATTGGAGAAAGTGGGGATTTATTTGCCAGAACCTGTTTTTGGTCATGGACAATTATATGTGGCTTTCTCACGTGTGAAGAGACGATGCAATGTGAAGGTGAAAGTGGTGGATTCCTGCATTCAAGGCAAATTGGTGCCTAACAGTGAGAAAGTCTTCACCAAAAATATTGTCTATCGGAATATTTTGGGATGAACTTTTGTCTATTTTATTTTTTTACCTTTTCTATTTAAAAAAAAAAAATTAGTTTAGTCTTTACATTTTCAGTTTTTTACGTACATAGCTTATACAATATTTGTGGAAAAACACATTACAGATTTCATCGGAGATGTGTATCATTCTGATTTTCTCACAGGGTGATAGAAACCACTATTTAAAGCTCCAGTACTCTACGTGCTGAGAGATTTGATTCTTATTCTTTAAAGGGAGAGGTTTTTGTGAACAGCTAAGAGACGGGTGGGACGGCTGTTCACACACATCTCATTAGCAAGGTGTGTTCCACATGTTTAGATAGATAGGGACAAACATAAATTATTAATTAGATTCTACCACGCCATTTTTCTTAGATTTTTTCACTTTGTTGAGGAATATACTAAATGATAATAATTGATCATGAAGGACTCACCAACAACATACTTACAGTAATTTTCATAATTGCATATATGTAATTTGTACTTAACTTGCGGTTTGTGCAGACAACATAGTTGCGGCAGTCTCATACAGATCAACTGCAGTCACCTGTGGTTAGTTAGTGGATGCATCTTATGCACCTGCTGAAGCTACGTTAACTCCATTTACCGTAGGTTAACTACAAGTTTTTTTGTTATTGCATGGATATTGCTGCAAGTCTGTAGCTGGTAACTCCTTCTGTATCAATTTACAAAATTTTATTATTTACATCACAATCCTCAAAAAATCTAAGAAAAATCCAGCTATAAAAAATATCTAAATTATATCAATTCGGATTTAGTTAGAGTAGGACTCACCAGGCGTAAGGGCATCTTGACGCGATTGGTGAGCTGACACAAACTGGCTGATACACACATTAGTACTGTTAATTCATCAATTCAAACGATTGACACATTAAGAAGTATTGCTACTTTGTGTTCTAAGACCCTTACAACATAATAGTTCAATTTTCCTTAAATGATATCAACCATACAAATATATGTAGTTGGTGTAAAGATGTCATTGGAATAATTGGATTATTATTTGAAAATCTTAAAAAAAATTTAAAAATATTCTAGACACCCGATGCATTTGCATCGGGCTTACAGCTAGTATATATATATACATATATAATGTGTGTGTGTGTGTGTGTGTGTGTATATATATATAATTACACATACACACACACATACATATAACACATTTATATATGTATATACATAGCTAGATAAACAGATGTAAACTGAAAAAAACTGCACAGCACTCAAGATATTGTGTGAACTGGTGCAAGCTGCGATGCTGGAACAAACAACCAGAAAAAATTCACTGCAGCACTCAGTTACTACCAAATACGTACACATGCTAACAAATGGCTTATATAGGAGGAAAAAAATTAAAAAACTTACGTTTTTATTCAAAGAAGTGGAATAGGGAGCGTCAAGGAGGACAGGGATGTCAGCGTAGGACTCATCAGATTTAAGGTCACCGTGGAGTGGTTGATGAACAAACAGATATTGGCCAATATATGTACCAAGAACCTTAGTAAATAAAAAGGTGAGAATATTGAGTTTTTTGAAAAAAAAAAGTAAGTTTTTAAAATTTTTCCTCATATATAAACCACTTGTTAGCATGTGTACGTATTTGGTAGTAACTGAGTGCTGCAGTGAATTTTTTCTAGATAGATGGGTAGATAGATATAAATAGATATACATAGATATATTTTATACCCCGTGGTATAGTTTGACCTAGGCCAGATTATACCCATCATCTAATATATAATTGCCGTAGCGCACTTCCGTCATATTCGGCGCTACTTCCGTCATCGTGGACGTGGCTGCCGACCCACGAAGCATTGGCCACGAGGCCATTGCGAGCCGTTGCCGGAGCGCGAGCAATGGCCGCTGAGCGGCCATTGCGAGTCTCCGGCCACGTCCAACGACCGACCACTGCCAAGCCCCGTGGCCGAAAATAGAACCAGGGGCCCGGCCATAAATTTGCCGAAACGCCGCTATTATTCTCTATGGGAAGTGAGGCGCTATTCTGATTGGTCGCTGTGTGCTGCCGGCGACCAATCAGAATAGCGCCTCACTTTCAGCGGTAAATTTAAAACTCAAAGTCGTCCATTCTATCTCTATGGGAAGTGAGGCGCTATTCTGATTGGTCGCCGGCAGCACACAGCGACCAATCAGAATAGCGCCTCACTTCCCATAGAGATAGAATGGACGACTTTGAGTTTTAAATTTACCGCTGAAAGTGAGGCGCTATTCTGATTGGTCGCCGCCAGCACACAGCGACCAATCAGAATAGCGCCTCACTTCCCATAGAGATACATAGCGGTGTGTCGCCGAATTTATGGCCGGGCCCCTGGTTCTATTTTCGGCCACGGGGCTTGGCGCTTGTCGGTCGTCGCCGGGCGGGAGACTCGCCCCTGAAACGGCTGACAATGGCCGCTTCGATAGATAGATAAATAGAGATAGATAGAGATAGATAAATAGGTGAGTCTTTGCAGCGGCGGTAAGTCCGGCGAAAATCGAACCAAGGGCCCGGCCATGCATTGTTGGAAACACCGCTATGTATCTCTATGGGAAGTGAGGCGCTATTCTGATTGGTCGCCGGCAGCACACAGCAACCAATCAGAATAGCGCCTCACTTCCCATAGAGATACATAGCGGTGTTTCCAACAATGCATGGCCGGGCCCTTGGTTCCCTTTTCGGCCACGGCGCTCGGCTGTTGCCGGACTTACCGCGGCTGCAAAGACTCACCTATCTCTATCTCTCTATCTATCTATCTCTATCTATTTATCTATCTATCTATCTATCTATCTACATACAAATGTCGCAGCACTCCCTTGGAGACGTTCATGGATGTTTATTCCAGCTTGCAAATGGTACAAATGGCAACGTTTCAGGCACCATTTGTATCATTTGCAAGCTGGAATAAACATCCATGAACGTCTCCAAGGGAGTGCTGCGACATTTGTATGTATATTGAAACACATTGAGGACTGTGGGGGTCGCTCAGCACCCAGGATAACCAGCATCTACTGCTGCTCCTATTTTTGTATAGTATCTATCTATCTTTATCTGTCTTTATCTGTCTTTACTGTCTTTAGCTGTCTTTAGCTGTCTTTAGCTATCTTTAGCTATCTCTCTCCCTCTCTCTCTCCAGATTCTTCAGAATCGGGCTCACAGCTAGTCTACTATATAATTACCTAATGTTCTCCGTCACAGGAATCGCACGCCAGTGCCAGTGTGCTCATTGGTGGCTGCCAGTGGTGGCCGCCAATGAGTGAGGAATATGCAAAACAGCCGATGCCATCAGCGACGCGTGATTTCTGCCTCACAGGCACCGCGCTGTCAGCCTCCTCCTGCCCACACCCGTCCGCTGGAGCGGGTGCGCCCACCTCTGGCCCCATCTTGCCACCACTGCCACCCACAGCTCCATTCCCACCCCCTCGCTCCATTTCCCCCTCTGCTCCATTCCTCCCCTCGCTCCATTTCCCCCCTCCCCACGCTTTGGTCTCACCCGCGCCCGGTGTTTACATCGCTGCTACAGCAGGTAATGAGTGGTCATATGACAGGCTCTGTGCACGTCACTTTAGCCTGCCTATCACATGACCGCTCATTACCTGCTGTAGCTTCCAGCGGCGATGTAAACACCCGGGTCAGACTGGAACGGATGGGAGGGGAAATGGATGTGTGCTGACCACTGGCCCTCCATCCCGTGCTGACCCCTTGCCCTCCATCCTGTGCTGACCACTGGCCCTCCATCCTGTGCTGACCACTGGCCCTCCATCCTGCGCTGACCACTGGCCCTCCATCCTGCGCTGACCACTGGCCCTCCATCCTGCGCTGACCACTGGCCCTCCATCCTGCGCTGACCACTGGCCCTCCATCCTGCGCTGACCACTGGCCCTCCATCCTGCACTGACCACTGAGCCTCATCCTCTGCTGACCACTGAGCCTCCATCCTCTGCTGACCACTGAGCCTCCATCTTCTGCTAACGACTCTGCCTCCATCCTGCGCTGACCACTCTGCCTCCATCCTGCGCTTATCACTCTGCCTCCATCCTGCGCTGACCACTCTGCCTCCATCCTGCGCTGACCACTCTGCCTCCATCCTGCGCTGACCACTCTGCCTCCATCCTGCGCTGACCACTCTGCCTCCATCCTGCACTGACCACTCTGCCTCCATCCTGCGCTGACCACTCTGCCTCCATCCTGCGCTGACCACTCTTCCCTCCATCCTGTGCTGACCATTGGCCCTCCATCTTGCGCTGACCACTGAGCCTCCATCCTGCTCAAACAACTCTGCCTCCATCCTGCACTGACCACTCTGCCTCCATCCTGCGCTGACCACTCTGCCTCCATCCTGCGCTGACCACTCTGCCTCCATCCTGCGCTGACCACTCTGCCTCCATCCTGCGCTGACCACTCTGCCTCCATCCTGCGCTGACCACTCTGCCTCCATCCTGCGTTGACCACTCTGCCTCCATCCTGCGCTGATCGCTCTGCCTCTATCCTTCGCTGATCACTCTGCCTCCATCCTGCACTGACCACTCTGCCTCTCTCCTTCGCTGAACACTCTGATTCCATCCTGCACTAGTTTTTCGGACAAAGTACATTTGTGTCCACGCTACTGCCAGGAAGATATAGACACACCAACGACACTGGACGTCTGGGTACTGGTGATATAGATTTATTTTCAGACGCGTTTCGGAGCCACATACCGAGCTCCTTTCTCAGGGAACATTGTTCCCTAAGGAAGGAGCTCGGTACGTGGCTCTGAAACGTGTCGGAAAGTATATCTATATCACCAGTATTCAGACGTCCAGTGTTGTTGAAGTGTCTATATCTTTCTGGCAGCAGCGCGGACACAAAGGTACTTCGTCCGAAAAACTTGTGATTAAAGAACTGCATTCTGTGGAAGTACAGTCCCTGCAGCAGCTGCATTTTTTGAGCGATTACGCTGGTTGTGTGCCACACAACCACACCAGGTGAGCAATTCACATTTTACATGTGTCTATAAAGGATAAGACCCTATTTGCGCATTCTCAATCCTTTAGATAATCCATCCTGCACTAACCACTCTGCCTCCATGCTGAGCTGACCACTGAGCCTCCATCCTCTGCTGACCACTCTGCCTCCATTCTGTGCTGGCCACTGGCCCTCCATTCTGTGCTGACCACTCTACCTCCATCCTGTGCTGACCACTGAGCCTCCATCCTTTGCTGACCACTCTGCCTCAATCATGTGCTGACCACTCTGCCTCCATCCTGTGCTGACCACTGGCCCTCCATCCTTCGCTGACCACTCTGCCTCCATCCTCTGCTGACCACTCTGCCTCCATCCTCTGCTGACCACTCTGCCTCCATCCTGTGCTGACCACTCTGCCTCCATCCTGCTCTGACCACTGAGCATCCATCCTCAGCTGACCACTGGACCTCCAACCTGTACTGACCACTGTCCCTCCATCCTGTGCTGACCACTGTCCCTCCATCCTGTGCTGACCACTGTCCCTCCATCCTGTGCTGACCACTGTCCCTCAATCCTGTGCTGACCACTGGACCTCCATCCTGTACTGACCACTGTCACTCCATCCTGTACTGACCACTGTCCCTCCATCCTGCACTGACCACTGGCCCTGGATCCTGCGCTGACCACTCTCCCTCCATCCTCTGCTGACCACTCTGCCTCCATCTTCCACTGACCACTGGCCCTCCATCCTTCACTGCCCTCTGAGCCTCCATCCTCTGCTGACCACTGAGTCTCTATCCTCTGCTGACCACTGAACTTCCATCCTGTGCTGACCACTCTGCCTCCATCCTGCACTGACCACTCTGCCTCCATCCTGCACTGACCACTCTGCCTCCATCCTGCACTGACCACTCTGCCTCCATCCTGCACTGACCACTCTGCCTCTATCCTGCTCTGACCACTGGCCCTCCATCCTGTGCTGACCACAGGCCCTCCATCCTGTCCTGCGCTGACCACTCTGCCTCCATCCTGCGCTGACCACCCTGCTTCCATCCTGCGCTGACCACCCTGCCTCCATCCTGCGCTGACCACTTGAACCTCCATCCTGCGCTGACCACTCTGCCTCCATCCTGTGCTGACCACTCTGCCTCCATCCTGCGCTGACCACTCTGCCTCCATCCTGCGCTGACCACTCTGCCTCCATCCTGCGCTGACCACTCTGCCTCCATCCTGCGCTGACCACTCTGCCTCTATCCTGTGCTGACCACTCTGCCTCCATCCTGTGCTGACCACTGGCCCTCCATCGTGTGCTGACCACTGGACCTCCATCCTGCACTGACCACTGGCCCTCCATCCTGCGCAGACTACTGAGCCTCCATCCTCTGCCTGCTACTCTGCGTCCATCCTCTGCTGACCACTGGCCCTCCATCCTTCAATGACCACTCTGCCTCCATCCTGTGCTGACCACTCTGCCTCCATCCTGTGCTGACCACTGAGCGTCCATCCTGTGCTGACCACTGGCCCTTCATCCTGCACTGACAACTGGCCTTCCATCCTGTGCTGACCACTGACCCTCCATCCTGCGCTAACCAATGGCCCTCCATCCTGTGTTGCAGGGGCAGAACTACCATGGTGCAGCTGGTTCAGCTGCATCAGGGCCCCGACCAGCTAGGGGCCCCTTCAAGCCTGAGGGGGGCCCCCAGCCGACCCCGTAATCTGACGTCAGAGTAGAGGAGTGTCAGGCAAGGGAAGCAGAAAGCTTCCTGCTTCCCTTGCCTGATCCCGCCCCTCCTCTCCTCTGCTCCTCCGGCTCCCGGGAACTGCATGGCTCAGTAGGTAGGAGAGCTGCCGCAAGCACAAGCACTGCGCCGCCGGCCGCCAGCACCAAACACCCCCGACCCCTTCACCGACCCTCAACATGGCTGCACCTCACCAGGGAATCCCCAAGGACCGCGCCGCCAGCCCCGCCAGCATCCACCACCCCTCACACGCCCTTCCCGGACTGCGCCGCGGCCGTCAGCACCCCCCCCCCCGCTCCTCATCATGGCTGCACCAGGGTCCCCTGGGGTCGAGGTCCACCGCTGCTGTGCTGACCACTCTGCCTCCATCCTGCGCTGACCACTGAGCCTCCATCGTCTGCTGACCACTCTGCCTCCATTATGCGCTGACCACTGTGCCTCCATCCTACGCTGACCACTATGTATGCCTCCATCCTGCACTGACCACTCTGCCTCTATCCTGCGCTGACCCCTGGACCTCCATCCTGCGCTGACCACTCTGCCTCCATCCTCTGCTGACTACTCTGCCTCCATCCTTTGCTGACTACTGAACCTCCATCCTGCACTGACCACTGGCCCTCCACCCTGCGCTTACCACTCTGCCTCCATCCTCTGCTGACCACAGAGCCTCCATTTTGCACTGACCACTGGCCCTCCATCCTGCACTGACCACTGAGCCTCTATCCTCTGCTGACCACTGATCCTCTATCCTCTGCTGACCACTGAGCCTCCAACCTCTGCTGACCACTCTGCCTCCATCATGTGCTCACCATTGGCCCTCCATCCGGCGCTGACCACTCTGCATCCATCCTGTGCTGAACACTGAGCCTCCATCCACTGCTGACCAGTCTACCTCCATCCTGCGCTGACCACTCTGCCTTCATCCTGCACTGACAACTGAGTCTCCATCCTGTACTGACCACTGTCCCTCCATCCTGTACTGACCACTCTGCCTCCATCCTGCGCTGACCACTGGCCCTCCATCCTGCACTGACCACTGGCCCTCCATCCTGCTCTAGCCACTAAGCCTCCATCCTCTGCTGACCACTCTCCCTCCATCCTCTGCTGACCAATCTGCCTCCATCTTCTGCTGACCACTGGCCCTCCATCCTTCACTGCCCCCTGAGCCTCCATCCTCTGCTGACCACTGAGTCTCTATCCTCTGCTGACCACTGCACTTCCATCCTGCGCTGACCACTCTGCCTCCATCCTGCACTGACTACTCTGCCTCCATCCTGCACTGACCACTCTGCCTCTATCCTGCTCTGACCACTCTGCCTCCATCCTGTGCTGATCACTGGCCCTTTATCCTGTGCTGACCACTGGCCCTCCATCCTGTGATGACCACTGGCCCTCCATCCTGTGCTGACCACTGAGCCTCCATCCTGTGCTGACCACTCTGCCTACATCCTCTGCTGACCACTGCACCTCCATCCTGCGCTGACCACTGCACCTTCATCCTGTGCTGACCACTCTGCCTCCATCCTGCGCTGATCACTTGCCCTCCATCCTGTGCTGACCACTCAGCCTTCATCCTTCGCTGACCACTGGCCCTCCATCCTTTTCTGACCACTGAGCCTCCATCCACTGCTGACCACTGAGCCTATATCCTGTGCTGACCACTGCACCTCCATCCTGTGCTGACCACTGAGCCTCCATCCTGCTCTGACCACTGAGCCTCCATCCTGTGCTGACCACTGAGCCTTCATCCTGCTCTGACCACTGAGCCTCCATCCTGTGCTGACCACTCTGCCTCCATCCTGTGCTGACCACTTGAACCTCCATCCTGCGATGACCACTGAGCCTCCATCCTGCTCTGACCACTGAGCCTCCATCCTGTGCTGACCACTGAGCCTTCATCCTGTGCTGACCACTGCACCTTCATCCTGTGCTGACCACTCTGCCTCCATCCTGCGCTGATCACTTGCCCTCCATCCTGTGCTGACCACTCAGCCTTCATCCTTCGCTGACCACTGGCCCTCCATCCTTTTCTGACCACTGAGCCTCCATCCACTGCTGACCACTGAGCCTATATCCTGTGCTGACCACTGCACCTCCATCCTGTGCTGACCACTGAGCCTCCATCCTGCTCTGACCACTGAGCCTCCATCCTGTGCTGACCACTGAGCCTTCATCCTGCTCTGACCACTGAGCCTCCATCCTGTGCTGACCACTCTGCCTCCATCCTGTGCTGACCACTTGAACCTCCATCCTGCGATGACCACTGAGCCTCCATCCTGCTCTGACCACTGAGCCTCCATCCTGTGCTGACCACTGAGCCTTCATCCTGTGCTGACCACTGCACCTTCATCCTGTGCTGACCACTCTGCCTCCATCCTGCGCTGATCACTTGCCCTCCATCCTGTGCTGACCACTCAGCCTTCATCCTTCGCTGACCACTGGCCCTCCATCCTTTTCTGACCACTGAGCCTCCATCCACTGCTGACCACTGAGCCTATATCCTGTGCTGACCACTGCACCTCCATCCTGTGCTGACCACTGAGCCTCCATCCTGCTCTGACCACTGAGCCTCCATCCTCTGCTGACCACTGAGCCTCCATCCTTCGCTGACCACTGAGCCTCCATCCTCTGCTGACCACTCTGCCACCATCCTCTGCTGACCACTCTGCCTCCATCCTCTGCTGACCACTCTGCCTCCATCCTCTGCTGACCACTCTGCCTCCATCCTCTGCTGACCACTCTACCTCCATCCTCTGCTGACCACTCTGCCTCCATCCTCTGCTGACCACTCTGCCTCCATCCTCTGCTGACCACTGAGCATCCATCCTCTGCTGACCACTGAGCATCCATCCTCTGCTGACCACTGAGCATCCATCCTGCTCTGACCACTGAGCATCCATCCTGCTTTGACCACTCTGCCTCCATCCTCAGCTGACCACTGCACCTCCATCCTGTGCTGATCACTGCACCTCCATCCTGTACTGACCACTCTGCCTCCATCCTGCACTGACCACTGGCCCTCCATCCTGCACTGACCACTGGCCCTCCATCCTGCGCTGACCACTCTCCCTCCATCCTCTGCTGACCACTCTGCCTCCATCTTCCACTGGCTCTCCATCCTTCACTGCCCCCTGAGCCTCCATCCTCTGCTGACCACTGCACTTCCATCCTGTGCTGACCACTCTGCCTCCAACCTGCACTGACCACTCTGCCTCCAACCTGCACTGACCACTCTGCCTCTATCCTGCGCTGATCACTCTGCCTCTATCCTGTTCTGACCAGTGGTCACTCCATCCTCTGCTGACCACTGAGCCTATATCCTGTGCTGACCACTGCACCTCCATCCTGTGCTGATTACTCTGCCTCCATCCTGTGCTGACCACTGGCCCTCCATCCTGCGCTGACCACTCTCCCTCCATCCTCTGCTGACCACTCTGCCTTCATCTTCCGCTGACCACTGGCCCTCCATTCCGCACTGCCCCCTGAGTCTCCATCCTCTGCTGACCACTGAGTCTCTATCCTCTGCTGACAACTGCACTTCAATCCTGTGCTGACCACTTTGCCTCCATCCTGCACTGACCACTCTGCCTCTATCCTGCTCTGACCACTCTGCCTCTATCCTGCTCTGACCACTCTGCCTCCATCCTGTGCTTACCACTCTGACTCCATCCTCTGCTGACCACTGGCCCTCCATCCTCTGCTGACCATGGCCCTCCATCCTCTGCTGACCACTGAGCCTCCATCCTCTGCTGACCACTGAGCCTCCATCCTCTGCTGACAACCGAGCCTCCATCCTCTGCTGACCACTGAGCCTCCATCCTCTGCTGACCACTGAGCCTCCATCCTGTGCTGACCACACTGCCTCCATCCTGCGCTGACCACTGGCCCTCCATCCTGCGCTGACCACTGGCCCTCCATCCTGCGCTGACCACTGGCCCTCTATCCTGCGCTGACCACTGGCCCTCCATCCTGCGCTGACCACTGGCCCTCCATCCTGCGCTGACCACTGGCCCTCCATCCTGTGCTGACCACTGGCCCTCCATCCTGCGCTGACCACTGGCCCTCCATCCTGCGCTGACCACTGGCCCTCCATCCTGTGCTGACCACTGGCCCTCCATCCTGCACTGACCACTGGCCCTCCATCCTGCGCTGACCACTGGCCCTCCATCCTGCGCTGACCACTGGCCCTCCATCCTGCTCTAACCACTGAGCTTCCATCCTCTGCTGACCACTGCACCTCCATCCTGCGCTGATCACTGGCCCTCCATCCTGAGCTGACCACTGACCCTCCATCCTGTGCTGACCACTGGCCCTCCATCCTGTGCTGACCACAGGTTCTCCATCCTGCACAGACTACTGAGCCTCCATCCTGCGCTGACCACTGGCCCTCCATCCTGCTCTAACCACTGAGCTTCCATCCTCTGCTGACCACTGCACCTCCATCCTGCGCTGATCACTGGCCCTCCATCCTGAGCTGACCACTGACCCTCCATCCTGTGCTGACCACTGGCCCTCCATCCTGTGCTGACCACAGGTTCTCCATCCTGCACAGACTACTGAGCCTCCATCCTGCGCTGACCACTGGCCCTCCATCCTGCGCTGACCACTGGCCCTCCATCCTGTGCTGACCACTGGCCCTCCATCCTGCGCTGACCACTGGCCCTCCATCCTGCGCTGACCACTGGCCCTGCATCCTGTGCTGACCACTGGCCCTCCATCCTGCGCTGACCACTGGCCCTCCATCCTGCTCTAACCACTGAGCCTCCATCCTCTGCTGACCACTGCACCTCCATCCTGCGCTGATCACTGGCCCTCCATCCTTTGCTGACCACTGGCCCTCCATCCTGTGCTGACCACTGGCCCTCCATCCTGTGCTGACCACTGGCCCTCCATCCTGTGCTGACTACTGGCCCTCCATCCTGTGCTGACCACAGGTTCTCCATCCTGCACAGACTACTGGCCCTCCATCCTGCGCTGACCACTGGCCCTCCATCCTGCGCTGACCACTGGCCCTCCATCCTGTGCTGACCACTGGCCCTCCATCCTGCGCTGACCACTGGCCCTCCATCCTGCGCTGACCACTGGCCCTCCATCCTGCGCTGACCACTGGTCCTCCATCCTGCGCTGACCACTGGTCCTCCATCCTGCGCTGACCACCCTTCCTCCATCCTGCGCTGACCACCCTTCCTTCATCCTGCGCTGACCACTCTGCCTCCATCCTGCGCTGACCACTCTGCCTCCATCCTGCGCTGATCACTGGAACTCCATCCTGTGCTGACCACTTGAACCTCCATCCTGCGCTGACCACTGGCCCTCCATCCTGCGCTGAACACTCTGTCTCCATCCTGTGCTGACCACTCTGCCTCCATCTTGCGCTGACCACTCTGCCGCCATCCTGTGCTGACCACTGGCCCTCCATCCTGCGCTGACCACTGGCCCTCCATCCTGTGCTGACCACTGGCCCTCCATCCTGCGCAGACTACTGAGCCTCCATCCTCTGCCTGCTACTCTGCGTTCATCCTCTGCTGACCACTGGCCCTCCATCCTTCAATGACCACTCTGCCTCCATCCTGTGCTGACCACTGACCCTCCATCCTGTGCTAACCAGTGGCCCTCCATCCTGTGTTGCAGAGGCAGGACTACCATGGTGCAGCTGGTTCAGCTGCATCAGGGCCCCGACAGGCTAGGGGGCCCCTTCAAGCCTGAAGGGGGCCCCCAGCCGACCCCCGTAATCCGACGTCAGAGTAGAGGAGTGTCAGGCAAGGGAAGCAGAAAGCTTCCTGCTTCCCTTGCCTGATCCCGCCCCTCCTCTCCTCTGCTCCTCCGGCTCCCGGGAACTGCACGGCTCAGTAGGTAGGAGAGCTGCCGCAAGCACAAGCACTGCGCCGCTTGCTGCCAGCACCAAACACCCCCGACCCCTTCACCGGCCCTCAACACGGCTGCACCTCACCAGGGAATCCCCAAGGACCGCGCCGCCAGCCCCGCCAGCATCCACCACCCCTCACACCTCTTCCTCCATCCTGTGTGGACCACTGGCCCTCCATCCTGTGCTGACCACTGGCCCTCCATCTTCTGCTGACCATTGAGCCTCCATCCTCTGCTGACCACTCTGCCTCCATCCTCTGCTAACCACTCTGCCTCCATCCTTTGCTGACCACTCTGCCTCCATCCTGTGCTGACCATTGAGCCTCCATCCTGTGTGACCACTCTGCCTCCATCCTCTGCTGACCACTCTGCCTCCATCCTGCGCTGACCACTCTGCTTTCATCCTGCACTGACTGAGCCTCCATCCTGTGCTGACCACTCTGCCTCAGTCCTGTGTTGACCACTCTGCCTTCATCCTGTGCTGACCACTCTGCCTCAGTCCTGCGCTGACCACCGAGCCTTCATCCTGTGCTGACTACTCTGCCTCAACCCTGCGCTGACTACTCTACCTCCATCCTGCACTAACCACTCTGCCTCCATTATATGCTGACCACTCTGCCTCCATCCTACGCTGACCACTATGCCTCCATCCTGCGCTGACCCCTGGACCTCCATCCTCTGCTGACCACTCTGCCTCCATTCTCTGCTGACCACTCTGCCTCCATCCTTTGCTGACCATTGAACCTCCATCCTGCACTGACCACTCTGCCTCCATCCTCTGCTGACCACTCTGCCTCCATCCTCTGCTGACCACTCTGCCTCCATCCTTTGCTGACCACTGAACCTCCATCCTGCACTGACCACTGGCCCTCCACCCTGCGCTTACCACTCTGCCTCCATCCTCTGCTGACCACTGAGCCTCTATCCTCTGCTGACCACTGAGCCTCTATCCTCTGCTGACCACTGAGCCTCCATCCTCTGCTGACCACTGAGCCTCCATCCTCTGCTAACCACTGAGCCTCCAACCTCTGCTGACCACTCTGCCTCCATCATGTGCTCACCATTGGCCCTCCATCCAGTGCTGACCACTCTGCATCCATCCTGAACTGACCACTGAGCCTCCATCCTCTGCTAACTACTCTGCCTCCACCCTCTGCTGACCACTGAGCCTCCATCCTGTGCTGACCACCAAGCCTCCATCCTCTGCTGACAACTGAGCCTCCATCCTCTGCTGACCACTGAGAATCCATCCTGTGCTGACCACTGAGCCTCCATCCTGTGCTGACCACTGAGCCTCCAACCTGTGCTGACCACTGAGCCTCCATCCTGTACTGACCACCGAGCCCCCATCCTGCGCTGACCACTCTGCCTCCATCCTGTACTGACTACCGAGCCCCCATCCTGCGCTGACCACTCTGCCTAAATCCTGTACTGACTACTAGGGATGGGCGAATCTACTCGCTAGGACTCGTTACTCGGCGAGTAGTAAGGGACTCGCAGGACTCGGTACTCTGCGAGTTTCCCAGTGATTACTCGCACGAGTCCAATGCAAATCAATATCAATCCTAGTTTTGTCAGAAACGCTGACAAAACTAGGATTGCCATTGTTTGCATTAGACTCGGCTACTGTGCCAGTGATAGCAGGGAAACTCGCAGAGTAACTGCTGTTACATTGCGAGCCGAGTCCAGCTGTCTTCTCTGTGCAGCTCCAGGGTCCTAGAGCCCGCCTGCTGCCTGATGTAGCAGTGCTGAGATTGTTCTCAGTCTGCTCATTCCCTGTGCATAGACATCTATATTTATGCACAGGGGATGTAGCAGAGAGGACATCGCGTTTTGGACTGCGTCGGACGGAAGAGGATTTTTTTAATTAAAGATGGAGTCCCTAATGGCTTTTTTTTTTTATTTCAAATAAAAATTTTTCTCTGTGTTGTGCTTTTTTAACCCTTTATTGGAGATTCTTAGTGGCTGGGTCAAACGTGGCCTGACATTAAGAATCTCGGGCTTAATATCAGCTTGTATAACAAAGCTGGTATTAACCCCTTTATTACCCAGCGTGCCACCGCCACCTGGGCCACTGGAAGAGCGGGGTTCAGCGCCAGAGGATGGCGCTTCAATGAACGCGCCATCTTCTGGGGCGGCTGCGGGCTGCAATTTGCAGCGGGGGGTGCCCAGAAAGCTTGGGCATCCCTGCGCTGCGGATTCCAGCCCCCAGCTGCTTAGCTGTACCTGGCTAGACATAGAAATTGCGCGGAGCCCCACGCATTTTTTTTTTTATTATTTAATGAATTTCAGAGTCAGAGGCTCAGAGTCAGAGTCTCGGAGTCGGAGTCTCCTCAGAGTCGTGAGTTCTCAGAGTCGGAGGTCTCAGAGTCGGAGTCGCCTCAGAGTCGGAGTCGCCTCAGAGTCGGAGTCGCCTCGGAGTCGGAGTCGTCTCGGAGTCGGAGTCGTCATCGGAGTCGGAGTCTCGAGTCGGAGTCGTCTCGGAGTCGGAGTCGTCTCGGAGTCGATCGTCTCGGAGTCGTCTCGGAGTCGGAGTCGTCTCGGAGTCGGAGTCGTCTCGGAGTCGGAGTCGTCTCGGAGTCGGAGTCGGAGTCGTCTCGGAGTCGGAGTCGTCTCGGAGTCGGAGTCGTCTCGGAGTCGGATCGTCGATCGAGTGAGTCGTCTCGGAGTCGTCTCGGAGTCGGAGTCGTCTCGGAGTCGGAGTCGTCTCGGAGTCGGAGTCGTCTCGGAGTCGGAGTCGTCTCGGAGTTGAAGTCGTCTCGGAGTCGGAGTCGTCTCGGAGTCGTCTCGGAGTCGGAGTCAAAAAAATGCGTGGGGCTCCGCGCAATTTCTATGTCTAGCCAGGTACAGCTAAGCAGCTGGGGGCTGGAATCCGCAGCGCAGGGATGCCCAAGCTTTCTGGGCACCCCCCGCTGCAAATTGCAGCCCGCAGCCACCCCAGAAGATGGCGCGTTCATTGAAGCGCCATCCTCTGGCGCTGAACCCCGCTCTTCCAGCGGCCCTGGTGGCGGTGGCACGCTGGGTAATAGAGGTTAGGGCCAGCTTTGTATTATCAGCTGGCCCTAAGCCCGAAATTTATGGCGGTCACGCCAATATTAGACATGACCGCCATGAATTTCTATTAAATTGTTTTAAAAAAAACACAACACAGAGAAATTTTTTTATTAGAAATAAAAAAAAAAGCCATTAGGGACTCCATCTTTAATTAAAAAAAATCCTCTTCCGTCCGACGCAGTCCAAAACGCGATGTCCTCTCTGCTACATCCCCTGTGTATAGATATAGATGTCTATGCACAGGGAATGAGCAGACTGAGAACAATCTCAGCACTGCTACATCATCTCTGTGCACAGACATTCATGTCTGTACACAGGGAATGAGCAGACTGAGAACAATCTCAGCTCTGCTACATCAGGCAGCAGGCAGGCTCTAGGACCCTGGAGCTGCACAGAGCAGACAGGACTCTTCTCTTATCTGTGCGAGTTTCCCAGCGATTACTTACAAAGTAAACGAGTCCAATGCAAATAAATGACAAAACTCGGATTGCTTCAGGCTGAAGCTTCCGAGACACATCTGCGATTTGTAAATCTCACACTACTCGCTATTACTCGCTTCCCCATTCATTAACATTGGACTCGCTAGACTCGCAACGAGTAGCGAGTCCTGGGCTCGGACTCGCTAGAGTCAAGCGATTCCGAGTAATTTAGGATTCGCCCATCACTACTGACTACTCAGCCCCATCCTGCGCTGATCTCCAATCTTCCATCTTGCACTGACCACTCTGCCTCGATCCTCTGCTGACCACTCTGCCTCCATTCTCTGCTGACCACTGCCTCCATTTTGTGCTGCCCACTGGCCCTCCATCCTGCACTGCCCACTGAGCCTCCATCCTCTGCTGACCACTGAGCCTCCATCCTCTGCTGAACACTGAGCCTCCATCCTCTGCTGACCACTCTGCCTCCATCATGTGCTGACCATATGCCCTCAATCCTGTGCTGACCACTCTGCCTCAATCCTGTGCTGACCACCCTGCCTCCATCCTCTGCTGACCACTGTGCCTCTATCCTGCACTGACCACTCTGCCTACATCCTGCACTGACCACTCTGCCTACATCCTGCACTGACCACTCTGCCTACATCCTGCACTGACCACTGAGCCTCCATCCTGTGCTGACCACTGAGCCTCCATCCTGTGCTGACCACTGAGCCTCCATCCTGTGCTGACCACTGAGCCTCCATCCTGTGCTGACCACTCTGCCCCCATCCTCTGCTGACCACTAAGCCTCCATCCTGCACTTACCACTGAGCCTCCATCCTGCACTGACTTCTGGCCCTCCATCCTGTGATGACCACACTGCCTCCATCCTGTGCTGACCACTGAGCCTCCTTCCTCTGCTGACCACTCTGCCTCAATCCTGTGCTGACCACTGAGCCCCCATCCTGTGCTGACCACTGAGCCTCCACCCTCTGCTGACCACTGAGCCTCCACTCTCTGCTGACACTGAGCCTCCACTCCCTGCTGACCACTGAGCCTCCATCCTGTGCTGACCACCAAGACTCCATCCTGAACTGACCACTGAGCCTCCACCCTCTGCTGACCACTGAGCCTCCACCCTCTGCTGACCACTGAGCCTCCACCCTCTGCTGACCACTGAGCCTCCACCCTGTGCTGACCACCAAGCCTTCATCCTGAACTGACCACTGAGCCTCCATCCTCTGCTGACCACTCTGCCTCCATCCTGTGCTGACTCCTGAGCCTCTATCCTGTGCTGACCACCGAGCCCCCATCCTGCGCTGATCACCGAGCCTCCATCCTGCGCTGACCACTCTGCCTCAATCCTGTGCTGACCACTCAGCCTTCATCCTGTGCTGACCACCGAGCCCCCATCCTGCGCTAACCACCGAGCCTCCATCTTGCACTGACAACTCTGCCTCCATCATGCGCTGACCACTCTGCCTTCATCCTGGGCATACCACTACGCCTTCATCCTGCGCTGACCACTCTCCCTCCATCCTGCGCTGACCACTGGCCCTCCATTCTGCGCTCACCACTGAACCTTCATCCTCTGCTTACCACTCTGCCTCCATCCTGTGCTGACTACTGCACTTCCATCCTGTGCTGACCACTCTGCCTCTATCCTGCACTGACCACTCTGCCTCTATCCTGCTCTGACCACTCTGCCTCCTTCCTGCGCTAATTACTGGAACTCCATCCTGTGCTGACCACTTGAACCTCCATCCTGTGCTGACCACTGGCCCTCCATCCTGCGCTGACCACTCTGCCTCTATCCTGTGCTGACCAGTGGCCCTCTATCCTGTGCTGACCACTGGCCCTCCATCCTATGCTGACCACTGGCCCTCCATCCTGCGCTGACTACTGAGCCTCCATCCTCTGCTGGCCACTCTGCCTCCATCCTCTGCTGACCACTGGCCCTCCATCCTGCACTGACTACTGGCCATCCATCCTGTACTGACCACTGACCCTCCATCCTGCACTAACCACTGGCCCCCCATCCTGTGCTGACCACTCTGCCTCCATCCTGCGCTTACTACTGAGCCTCCATCCTCTGCTGACCACTTTGCCTCCATGCTGTGCTGACCACTGGCCCTCCATCCTGCTATGACCACTGAGCCTCCATCCTCTGCTGACCACTGAGACTCCATCCTCTGCTGACCACTCTGCCTCCATCCTCAGCTGACCACTCTGCCTCCATCCTCTGCTGACCACTCTGCCTCCATCCTCTGCTGACCACTCTGCCTCCATCCTCTGCTGACCACTCTGCCTCCATCCTCTGCTGACCACTCTGCCTCCATCCTCTGCTGACCACTCTGCCTCCATCCTGTGCTGACCACTGGCCCTCCTCCTCTGCTGCCACTGAGCCTCTATCCTCTGCTGACCACTCCGCCCCCATCCTTTGCTGACCAATTGCCCTCCATCCTATGCTGACCACTCTGCCTCCATCCTATGCTGACCACTCTGCCCCCATCCTGTGCTGACCACTCTGCCCCCATCCTGTGCTGACCACTCTGCCTCCATCCTGCGCTGACCACTGGCTCTTCATCCTGTGCTGACCACTGACCCTCCATCCTCTGCTGACCACTCTCCCTCCATCATCTGCTGACCACTCTCCCTCCATCCTCTGCTGACCACTCTGCCTCCTTCTTCCGCTGACCACTCTGCCTCCACCCTCTTCTGACTACTGAGCCGCCATTTTTTGCTGACCACCAAGCCTCCATCCTGAACTGACCTCTGAGCCTCCATCCTCTGCTGACCACTCTGCCTCCATCCTGTGCTGACTCCTGAGCCTCCATCCTGCGCTGACCACCGAGCCTCCATCCTGCGCTGATCACCGAGCCTCCATCCTGTGCTGACCACTCTGCCTCAATCCTGTGCTGACCACTCAGCCTTCATCCTGTGCTGACCACCGAGCCCCCATCCTGAACTGACCACTGAGCATCTGTCCTCTGCCCACTACTCTGCCTCCACCCTGTGCTGACCACCGAGCCTCCATCCTGTGCTGACCACCAAGCCTCCATCCTGAACTGACCACTGAGCCTCCATCCTCTGCTGACCACTCTGCCTCCATCCTGTGCTGACCACCGAGCCCCCATCCTGAACTGACCACTGAGCATCTGTCCTCTGCTAACTACTCTGCCTCCATCCCGTGCTGACCACTTAGCCTCCATCCTGTGCTGACCACCGAGCCCCAATCCTGAACTGACCACTGAGCCTCCATCCTCTGCTGACCACTCTGCCTCCATCCTGTGCTGACTCCTGAGCCTCCATCCTGTGCTGACCACCGAGCCCTCATCCTGCGCTGATTACCGAGCCTCCATCCTGCGCTGACCACTCTGCCTCAATCCTGTGCTGACCACTCAGCCTTCATCCTGTGCTGACGACCGAGCCCCCATCCTGCGCTGACCACCGAGCCTCCATCTTGCGCTGACAACTCTGCCTCAATCCCGCGCTGACCACTCTGCCTCCATCCTGCGCTGACCACTGAGCCTCCATCTTATGCTGACCACTCTGCCCCCATCCTGTGCTGACCACTCTGCCCCATCCTGTGCTGACCACTCTGCCCCCATCCTGTGCTGACCACTCTGCCCCCATCCTGTGCTGACCACTCTGCCCCCATCCTGTGCTGACCACTCTGCCTCCATCCTGCGCTGACCACTGGCCCTTCATCCTGCGCTGACCACTGGCCCTTCATCCTCTGCTGACCACTGAGTCTCTATCTTATGCTTACCACTGGCCCTCCATCCTGTGCTGACTACTCTGCCTCTATCCTTCTCTGACCACTCTGCCTCTATCCTTCTCTGACCACTCTGCCTCTATCCTTCTCTGACCACTCTGCCTCCATCCTGTGCTGACCACTGGCCCTCCATCCTGTGCTGACCACTGAGCCTCCATCCTCTGCTAACCACTGACCCTCCATCCTGTTCTGATTACTCTACCTCCACCCTGCGCTGACCACTCGCCCTCCATCCTGCTCTGACCACTGAGCCTCCATCCTCTGCTGACCACTGGCCCTCCATCCTGTGCTGATTACTCTGCCTCCATCCTGCGCTGACCACTCTGCCTTCATCCTGCTTTGATGACTGAGCCTCCATCCTCTGCTGACCACTGAGCCTCCATCCTCTGCTGACCACTTGCCCTCCATCCTTTGCTGACCACTTTCCCTCCATCCTGCGCTGACCACTCTGCCTCTATCCTGCGCTGACCACTGAGCCCTCATCCTATGCTGACCACTCTGCCTCCATCCTGAGCTGACCACTCTGCCTCCATCCTGCGCTGACCACTGGCCCTTCATCGTGTGCTGACCACTGACCCTCCATCCTGTGCTGACCACTTATTCTCCATCCTGCGCTGACCACTCTGCCTCCTTCCTCTGCTGGCCACTGAGCATCCATCCTCTGCTGACCCCTATGCCTCCATCCTCTGCTGACCACTGAGTCTCTATCCTCTGCTGACCACTGCACTTCCATCCTGTGCTGACTACTCTGCCTCCATCCTGTGCTGACCACTCTGCCCCCATCCTGTGCTGACCACTCTGCCCCCATCCTGTGCTGACCACTCTGCCCCCATCCTGTGCTGACCACTCTGCCTCCATCCTGCGCTGACCACTGGCCCTTCATCCTGCGCTGACCACTGGCCCTTCATCCTCTGCTGACCACTGAGTCTCTATCTTATGCTTACCACTGGCCCTCCATCCTGTGCTGACTACTCTGCCTCTATCCTTCTCTGACCACTCTGCCTCTATCCTTCTCTGACCACTCTGCCTCTATCCTTCTCTGACCACTCTGCCTCCATCCTGTGCTGACCACTGGCCCTCCATCCTGTGCTGACCACTGAGCCTCCATCCTCTGCTAACCACTGACCCTCCATCCTGTTCTGATTACTCTACCTCCACCCTGCGCTGACCACTCGCCCTCCATCCTGCTCTGACCACTGAGCCTCCATCCTCTGCTGACCACTGGCCCTCCATCCTGTGCTGATTACTCTGCCTCCATCCTGCGCTGACCACTCTGCCTTCATCCTGCTTTGATGACTGAGCCTCCATCCTCTGCTGACCACTGAGCCTCCATCCTCTGCTGACCACTTGCCCTCCATCCTTTGCTGACCACTTTCCCTCCATCCTGCGCTGACCACTCTGCCTCTATCCTGCGCTGACCACTGAGCCCTCATCCTATGCTGACCACTCTGCCTCCATCCTGAGCTGACCACTCTGCCTCCATCCTGCGCTGACCACTGGCCCTTCATCGTGTGCTGACCACTGACCCTCCATCCTGTGCTGACCACTTATTCTCCATCCTGCGCTGACCACTCTGCCTCCTTCCTCTGCTGGCCACTGAGCATCCATCCTCTGCTGACCCCTATGCCTCCATCCTCTGCTGACCACTGAGTCTCTATCCTCTGCTGACCACTGCACTTCCATCTTGTGCTGACTACTCTGCCTCCATCCTGCGCTAACCACTCTGCCTCTATCCTTCTCTGACCACTCTGCCTCCATCCTGTGTTGACCACTCTGCCTCCATCCTGTGCTGATTACTCTGCCTCCATCCTGCACTGACTACTGGCCCTCTATCTTGCGCTGACCACTGAGCCTCCATCCTCTGCTGACCCCTCTGCCTCCATCCTTTGCTGACCACTGCACTTCCATCCTGTGCTGACCACTGTGCCTCCATCCTGTGCTGACCACTGAGCCTTCATCCTGTGCTGACCATCGAGCCTCCATCCTGCGCTGACCACCGAGCCTGTGTGGCGCCCTGATCCCACAGGTAGCCACAGACTTCTCTAATGCACAGCTGGGTTTCCACAGCAGGTACCTACTACATGCAACATCTTCCACCCCGGCACAGTAGGTGAGGTCTATTCACCGCCTTTATGTGAGATCCCCTATAAATACTGCTGCGGGGTGTCAGAGTGTTCAGACGCTAGGAGAGCTGTTAAAACGTCCTGGTGGTCGGTGCCGCGGTTAGGCCTGAACCAGTGACCCGGAGTGGCCCTTCTGACCTCCCGCAAGCCTAAGTGGGGACAAAAGGCAAGGAGCAGACAGCCTAAAGGGAGTGAGGAACTAGTGGGAGTTCGCCGAAAGAGGTACCTGACATCGGGGATCTGCACCTGTAGGATACTCCAGGACTACAGAGAACCCCGTAACACCGTGCAGGCTTCAGCCACCCGGTCCCCTTGTGGGTCAAGGAGAGGGAGCCAGACACAGCAGTGTACCACCGTAGTGATCAGAGAGGGTAACCCATGGACCGCACAGGAGGAGAGGGCAGATATCAGAGTCAGGAAGAAAGAGGAGGCCAGTCTGGCTGCATGCAGGCTGGGCTTCAATTACCAAAGAGGAGCATAGGAGGCCTTATACCCACTTGCTGTGGGGATCCACTGTGCACCTGGTCACCTGTCAGTGCCCTGGACATCTTTACCTGCCGTAACATCAGTAAAAGTTAAGAGACTTCTGCAGTGTGCGTGTGTCATTCCTCTCTATTCTTGGTGCCCCTCATAGACTGCTCCAACACTCCCCATCCCATCTACAGCTGCACTACAAGCTGCCTCTTCACACTAAACTGCCCCGGAGGTCCAGCCCTACCTGTAGAGGACTTTGCCAACTAGCCGCATTACCATCTTCCTCCGGCGGACTGTGGTGGCGCTGGGGGCTCATCACCAGAAACTACAGGTGGCATCACGACAACTGTAAATATAATCCCCTGTAAATAATTCCCCTTTTTCAAAGAAGTTCCCCAGGACACGGGATCAGGCGTTTCCACCACTCCCCGTGACACAGGAATGTTAACCCCTCGGAGTCTGATACCCGAGTACCCCAAAGCCTGGGGCTCGACATATCTTTTCTGGCATTCACTAACAGGATCCCGTGCCCTGTATTACCGGGTACTGTGTGCCATATGTTTGACTGTATTGAGTGACTGTTTAAACTACGCCGCCATTACTGCGCCGAAGAGCAGGAAGAAAGGGGGCTTGCCGGCCTGTAGAGCGCGAAACTGAAGCCCGCCCCTCACTCAGCCAAGCATTCCCGAGCGCCGCGGCCTAGTCCAGAAACTCCCAAACTGTTTAACTCTTTAAGAACTGGCTGTAATTCACTAGGGGGCCTCTAACATGTCGGCCTCCTCCAGCGACGACAAAGGCGCGCTCACTGACCCTAGGAATTACCCGGAAGCCACGATGGCTGGCTCCAGTAGCACTGCCAGCACCACTGGCGCACCGGGTGCACTCGCCCCAATAATGCTGATGTCACTCCCACACATCCCGGGGCCAAGTGGTTGCCCCAGTATGACGGACGCCCTGATACGTTGTATGATTTCAAACAAAAAATCAATACCGTCCTAGATATGTATGTGATGACCGGCCAACAATGCGCTGCTGTGGTACTCAGACAGTTAACTGGTGCAGCAGAGAAAGAAAGTGCTTCCTGGTCTGCCACTTAACACAGATCAGCCGCTGCCATATTTAACAAAATGAGAGCTACCTTCATGGAGTGCAATGAGGCTGATATACGCATGTGCTTTCATCACTGCTACCAGAGGCCGGGGGTCGATATAAGAGCTTATGCCTGGCGTCTGGAAGAAGCATTGCGCGCCCTTAAACATGTCAGCCCTGCTAGTGTACCCGACGAAAACAGGCTCCTGATTGAACAATTTACTCGGGGATTGCTATCCCCCGAGGAGAGTAAGACTGTACGTTGGTAGTCATTAAGCAATCCTGAACCTGACTTTAACACCCTGAAGGAGATGGCCATCAAAGAGTAATGGCCGGTAGAGACCCATGAAGCTGCTATTAAAAGGTGGTGCAGTGGTGGTGCAGGCTACCTCGAAACCATTACCCGTGTCCACTGCCACGCACAATGTTCAATCTGCTCAGTCTGACAAGTATGATTCCCTGAGAGTTGAGGTGCATGCTGAGATGCGGCAGATGAATAAAAACATCACTAAATTAATGGATGCTCTACAGTTGCAGCAAAGCAAACAGCCAATGCCAAGACCCCAGCCCTGACCTCAACGTCTAATTCAACTTGACGATAGTCCGGAAGACGTACCCTAGATGCGAGGAAAGCAAGCCACAGCATACCGAGGAAGAACCACCGACCGCTACAGCTCCACTGGGGAGCCCATCTGCCGCCGCTGTAACGCACCGATCACCTCGCCACGAGCTGTCCTTAAAATGGGCAGTCCCTGGGGGTCGGGGCCAAACCTCAGGATTAGATCAACAGGGCCCAGCCACGTGGTACAAGACCTTCATCGGACAGAGTTCTTTTCTGTCCATTGTACTAGATGTCATCCCGACACCTGCACTGCTGGACACCGGGTCACAGGTAACCACCATCCCCTATATCCTTTATAAGAAGTATTGGGCTGATGCAGAACTGAAACAGCTTGATCTAGACTTTACCCTTAATGCATCTAATGGTGAATCAATTACCGTGATGGGGGTTAGAGAAGTGCCCATAAAGGTGGAGAGGGTGGAATTTCAGAACCAGGGGGTCCTTGTAGTAGCAGAAGCCCAGTAATACTAATGATCCGTATATCATACTAGTCACTAATGCTGTTAGCAATTGCATGGAGGAAGTCTTGTCTTTGCTTCAACAGATCGCAGACACTGCCAGACCTGGCCAAAGGAAGGACCTCCAGCGTGAGATCAGAGCCATCCTGCACCAGCAACAGGTAACAATTACAGGTGGCGAAATTGGTACTGCAAGGGTGACAGACCCGTTGCCTATTGTGATTTCCCCAATGAGTGAAATGATGATTTGGTGTCGAGCAGGGCAGAATTATCAGGCACTGTTGACTGTTTACAGCCAGGGGGGTGGTGGACGTACACAATTGGAGAGTACCTGTTCGCATCTTAAATTGTGGCAGTGAGGAGATTAAATTACCCAGGTGTACCACCGTTGCTAAATTTTACACAGTCAGCAGCAATGAGATCCAAACAGTGGGACCCATACCCTATAATAAAGGGGAAAAACCTGATCAAACAACTGGACCACTGGAGGACTGGTGTCAGCAGCTCCATGTCGGAACTGACACTACTCCTGTGCACGAAAAGCAAGGTGTGTACCGGGTAGTACAAGAATTTGAACAAGTCTTTGATAAGCATCCACTTGACTTTGGTAGGATAAAAGGGGTACAACATCACATCCCCACAGGTACACATCCACCAATCAAAGAGCAGTATAGGCCTATTCCACTTGCACATTATCAAAAAGCCAAAGAAATGTTACAGGACATGAAGGACGCAGGGGTTATATGAGATAACTGTAGTCCCTGGGCAGCCCCATTAGTCCTAGTCAGGAAAAAGGATGGCAGTATGAGAATGTGTGTAGACTATAGGCAAATAAACCGCATAACACATAAAGATGCTTACCTGTTACCTCGTATAGGGTCATTCCATGTCAAGTGAACCAATGATTATTACCTCTATATTTTTAATTCTTTTGAGATTTTGTTATTTGATAATAGCATATCAGACAATGAAAGATGTGAAGAGAAAATTTTTTTTAAAAATTTATTTTTTTTAAAAATGATTTTCAAAGTTCGGAAAAAGTGTGAATTTCGCTGTTGCCTGCCTTTACGTTTCTCCTCATAACTAAGGCTAGGAATAAGATAGAGAGACAAAATAAACACCATTCTACTCAGAACTATACAGGCTTTCACCAGATATGTCACAAGAGGATCTTTGTTAATATTTTACCCATGTGATTGCAAGCGCAAAACTTTAAAACGCATTTCCGAAAAATCGGCGCGCTTTAAATATTTCAATAACTGCTCATGTGTCTGCTTTGCTCTTAGCCACATCTGTACCAAATTTCAAGTTGGGATCGCGATGGGATCATATTTTAAAATATTTTACTATTAATAGCGTCAATGGGTCATTCCATATCAAGTGATCTAAATATTAATATTTTTTTTTACCTGACATCTTTAGATTTTTTTTATTTTTTATCCTTTATGAAGTACTACTTTAGTTAATTACAAATTAAAAGTTTAGAATTTTTTTCTTCATCAGTTAATTTTTAACAGATTTTTAAAGTTTAAAAAAGTGTGAATTTTGGCCTGGTATGACTTTACATTTTTTTTATCTTGGGCTAGAAATAAGATGGAGAAACAAAATAAACACCATTCTACTCAGAACTGTCCAGACTTTCACCAGATATGTCACAAGAGTATATTTGTTAATTTTAATTTTTTACCCATGCGAACGCAAACGCAACATGTTGAAACGCATTTCCGAAAAAACGTTTTAATAAAAATTTTCCAAAACTGGCCATGTGTCTTTTATGCTCTTAGCCACATCTGTACCAAATTTCAAGTTGGGATCGTGATGGGATCATATCTATTATATAATTGCCGTGGCTGACTTCCGTCGGAGCGGCGCGACTTCCGGCTGCTTTGTTAGCGAGTCCGGGGTGTTACCACCACCACCACCACCACCACCACCGCCGCCGCCGCACCTGTTCACATGGAAGCTCTGAACTTCTGAATCGACCTCTCCTCACTCAAACACCTGGCAGGTTCCTTTCCAGCCTGCTCACTCCCAGCTAAAACCCAGTGAGTCAATCAGCACATCATCACTCACACACAGACCTGAGATGTGATTAACCCCCTGTGCACCATTCAGGTTTAGCCCAGCAAAGCACTCATCCCCACGGGTTCAGCCGCTCATTAGGCTCATGAATGTATCGGATCTTCAGCACTCACACTCAGCTTTTTTACTCAGCTCATGAAAACCCTTCAGCTGATAACCCCCCTGTACATCGCACAGCTTTCACACACCACACACAATCAGGAAAACCAGGCCCATGTGAACACAGACCTGCATTGATAACCCATGTGAGGCACCCCGCCAGGGGCCACATCACCACACCTCACTTTCTCCGCACAGCAAAGCACTCATCCCTACGGGTTCAGCCGCTCATTAGGCTCATGAATGTATCGGATCTTCAGCACTCACACTCAGCTTTTTTACTCAGCTCATGAAAACCCTTCAGCTGATAACCCCCTGTACATCACACAGCTTTCACACACCACACACAATCAGGAAAACCAGGCCCATGTGAACACAGACCTGCATTGATAACCCGTTTAAGGCACCCCGCCAGGGGCCACATCACCACACCTCACTTTCTCCGCACAGCAAAGCACTCATCCCCACGGGTTCAGCCGCTCATTAGGCTCATGAATGTATCGGATCTTCAGCACTCACACTCAGCTTTTTTACTCAGCTCATGAAAACCCTTCAGCTGATAACCCCCCTGTACATCGCACAGCTTTCACACACCACACACAATCAGGAAAACCAGGCCCATGTGAACACAGACCTGCATTGATAACCCATGTGAGGCACCCCGCCAGGGGCCACATCACCACACCTCACTTTCTCCGCACAGCAAAGCACTCATCCCCATGGGTTCAGCCGCTCATTAGGCTCATGAATGTATCGGATCTTCAGCACTCACACTCAGCTTTTTTACTCAGCTCATGAAAACCCTTCAGCTGATAACCCCCTGTACATCGCACAGCTTTCACACACCACACACAATCAGGAAAACCAGGCCCATGTGAACACAGACCTGCATTGATAACCCGTGTGAGGCACCCCGCCAGGGGCCACATCACCACACCTCACTTTCTCCGCACAGCAAAGCACTCATCCCCACGGGTTCAGCCGCTCATTAGGCTCATGAATGTATCGGATCTTCAGCACTCACACTCAGCTTTTTTACTCAGCTCATGAAAACCCTTCAGCTGATAACCCCCTGTACATCGGACAGCTTTCACACACCACACACAATCAGGAAAACCAGGCCCATGTGAACACAGACCTGCATTGATAACCCGTGTGAGGCACCCCGCCAGGGGCCACATCACCACACCTCACTTTCTCCGCACAGCAAAGCACTCATCCCCACAGGTTCAGCCGCTCATTAGGCTCATGAATGTATCGGATCTTCAGCACTCACACTCAGCTGTTTTACTCAGCTCATGAAAACCCTTCAGCTGATAACCCCCTGTACATCGGACAGCTTTCACACACCACACACAATCAGGAAAACCAGGCCCATGTGAACACAGACCTGCATTGATAACCCGTGTGAGGCACCCTGCCAGGGGCCACATCACCACACCTCACTTTCTCCGCACAGCAAAGCACTCATCCCCACGGGTTCAGCCGCTCATTAGGCTCATGAATGTATCGGATCTTCAGCACTCACACTCAGCTTTTTTACTCAGCTCATGAAAACCCTTCAGCTGATAACCCCCTGTACATCGGACAGCTTTCACACACCACACACAATCAGGAAAACCAGGCCCATGTGAACATAGACCTGCATTGATAACCCGTGTGAGGCACCCCACCAGGGGCCACATCACCACACCTCACTTTCTCCGCACAGCAAAGCACTCATCCCCACAGGTTCAGCCGCTCATTAGGCTCATGAATGTATCGGATCTTCAGCACTCACACTCAGCTGTTTTACTCAGCTCATGAAAACCCTTCAGCTGTTAACCCCCTGTACTTCGGACAGCTTTCACACACCACACACAATCAGGAAAACCGGCCCATGTGAACACAGACCTGCATTGATAACCCATGTGATGCACCCGCCCAGGGGCCACATCACCACATCTCACTTTCTCCGCACTTCACTCACTTTCTCCGCACACATACACACACACACACATACTCCGCTATACTTACCACCGGCTCTGCATCACCGACATGTCACCGCCCCCGAACTACTCGATCAAATATCGCGTCCAATAAGCCAAACTTGCCGGACCCCATATTGTATCCAGTCGTCCGCGGGCGCCGACATGTGAACTCAGGATCCAGCCGGCAGGGAAGACGTAGGGTCGGTGCTAACTATAGCGAAGTGTCTGTGTGTGTGTGTGTATGTATGTATGTGTGTGCTGACCACTCTGCCCACAGCGCTGCACTCAGCACTCTGCCCACGCCACTGTGCTCACCAATCTCACCACACTCACTGCTAACCACTGAGCCACCGCACTCGCTGCTAACCACTGAGCCACCGCACTCGCTGCTAACCACTGAGCCACCGCACTCACTGCTAACCACTGAGCCACCCCACTCACTGCTAACCACTGAGCCACCTGTATACACACAATTCATTTCACCCCACTCCCCTAACTATTAGTAAATATACTATATATGGATTCTAGACTACCCGATTCTTTCGAATCGGCCCGCCATCTATATATATATATATATATGTGATTATATAGGAATTATCAGTATTATGTATGTGGTTATGTATACATTAGTGAGTCGCGCCTATTCTGCAAGGACTCGCAACGCCCGCTTGGCGGCCATTGCGAGTGAGGCTTTGCGAATCAGTGGCGCCGGCAATGCTTCACAGGTCGCGTGGGCGCTGCGCCCAAGCCCACAACGACGGAAACAGTGCCGAAACTTACGGAATTGCGTTAGGGAAATTATATATTACATACTGATAATCTATTATATAATTGCTGTAGCGACTTCCCTCGCACACGCCACTACCTCCGTGGCTTTGTTCGTGGACGCGCATCGCCCACGCGACTCACTCGCAATGCCCGCAAAGGGGGCGTTGGGAGTCGTTGCAGCAGCCCGAGCAATGCCCTATACACAGATTCTAGAATCCCGATGCAATCGCATCGGGCTCACAGCTAGTTTTAAAATATTTAACTATTATAGTGTCAATTCAAAAATCTTGAATTCAGATCTGTTCAACCTGTGGTCTAAAAGCGTGGGGTCTATATTTATTAAATCCATTATTTTTTTACATTACTGTATTATTTTGATATGTTACAGCTTAGAAGCAAGAGAGGACATATAGGAAAAAGCTTTGTTAGGGCTCAACCTGAGAAAGCACAGGGATAGACAGTGAATGCAGAGCAGATGATAGGCCAGCAGCTCTGTAAATCATGTTAAGTGTCTACCCACTGCATTCAGGAAGTAAGACAGCTCGTTCAGACCTTTCATGTCCTGACATGTCTGGACATCTTCACTCCTGAACAAACAATAGTCTGTACAAAGCCATCAAGGCTGTGTACTAAAATATGGGTGAGTAAATATATTAATAGTTTAATGCTTTTATTATTAAGGGCCAATACACACAGTGCTATTCTTAGGGATCATCATTCAGAAAAACAGCCCCATTGATTTCTATGGGGTTCACCACATGCAGTGTTTTTGGAAACACTCAAGAGTGAGTAAATCACGGCTTGAACTACTTTTTAATCGCTGCAATAAACGCAGCATTTATCATTTATATAAAAAAAGCTGCCATTTTTTTCACTAGCGATTAAAAAAAACTAACGCATATGTGGTAAAAACTTGGTAGAAAAACAAGCTGCCAAAACTGCAGCGTGTATCTGCAGACAGAAAAAACTGTGCGCGCTAGCCCTAAAACTCACTTTATAGTAATACAGTTCTATCTCAAGTGTACTGTAAATCTTTATTTTTATTACCTATCTTCCTTACTTAATATTAACTGTATTTTTCCCACACAGCAATGGCTGCTACTTCTCAAGAAACAGCATTTTATCATAGACACTGTTGCAATCCTTTTGAAAAAATATGAATATGATTGGCGCTGGTGGCTGGCTACTGTACTCTCCTAAGATTGTGAAAATGAAGAAGTAGAATTGACTTTATTGCATCCTTCTGGTCCAGCGCCATCCTTTGTGTATCCAAGAAAGCCAGACATTTTAAAAGTGCACAAAAATCAGATATTAACTCAGGCGGAGCCTAACACCGTGACAGGCCGGACATACTCTTTGACACACAAGGAAATGGCGATTGCTAGTAAGCGTTTATGGACAAGATTACATTTCACCCACTAGAAGGGACAAATTGATAAAATGCCACTTTAAAAACATACTATTAATTGTTTGATTAGTTCATAATTTATAGAACGATGATTTAACTACTGTACTATTCTTATTAAACACTTCATAAATCACATGTTTAGAGATAGAATAGAAAACAAATTTATATGTATAAATAGGGGTTAACATTTTTGGTTCTTTTAATCTTGTTTAATCAAACTTGAGGATATGATCACCTTTCTTCTTTTGGTTTGTTCAATACATTCAAGTTGAAAATGCTGAGCGTTGTGTTCTGATGATTAAGATGTATTTATCCTGGCACTTATGGGATTTGTTTTTTGTGTTTCTTTTTTGTTGCATATAAATGTTTTATTCAATAACTTGTGATAACTCATACAACCATAAAATAAAAAATATATAAATTTGACAGGTCCCAAGTTGAATCTCTGCACAAATATAACCAAGAACACAATCAGTCATTTTTTCACAATTGCCCGTCAATAGCTTGAATTTGATATAAAGAAACATAGTCTTGTAACATATCAAATGAAAGCTGTTACCGTTCTGAGTAAAATGATGCCTCTCCCACTTCATTATCTTATTTCTAGCCTGAGATAAAAAAAATGTAAAGTCATACCAGGCCAAAATTCACCCTTTTTTTAAACTTTAAAAATCTGTAAAAAATTAACTGATGAAGAAAAAAATTCTAAACTTTTAATTTGTAATTAACTAAAGTTGTACTTCATAAAGAAAAAGAATTTAAAAAATCTAAAGACGTCAGGTAAAAAAAAATATTCATATTTAGATCACTTGATATAGAATGACCCATTGACGCTATTAATATTAAAATATTTTAAAATATGATCCCATCGCGATCCCAACTTGAAATTTGGTACAGATGTGGCTAAGAGCATAGCAGACACATGGGCAGTTTTTGAAATATTTAAAGCGCGCCGATTTTTCGGCAATGCGTTTTAAAGTTTTGCGCTTGCGATCACATGGGTAAAATATTAACAAAGATCCTCTTGTGACATATCTGGTGAAAGTCTGCACAGTTCTGAGTAGATTGGTGTTTATTTTTTTTCTCTATCTTATTTCTAGCCCGAGATATGATAGAAAATGTAAAGCCATACCAGGCCAAAATTCGCACTTTTTTAAAACTTTAAAAATCTGTAAAAAATTAACTGATAAAGAAAAAAATTCAAAACTTTTTTTTTGTAATTAACTAAAGTTGTTCTTCATATAGAAAAAAAATTAAAAAAATCTGAGGACGTCAGGGAAAAAAAATATTCATTTTTGGATCACTTGACATGGAATGACCCTATAGAGGAATCCTTAGCTGCTTTGAAGTCTGCCAATTACTTCTCCACCTTAGATCTCACTAACCGAGGAAGACAGAGAGAAGACTGCATTTAAAACAACTATGGGCCTATGTGAATTCAACAGCATGCCCTTCGGACTATGAAATGCACCCGGAACCTTCCAGAGGTTGATGGAGAGTTGTCTGTGACATAAGAACTTTGAGACGGTACTGCTCTACCTGGATGACGTGATCGTGTACTTCAAGACCTACGGGGAACACGCCACCTATCTAGCCGAGGTGTTTGAAGCTCTGGCCAAATACGGGATGAAGCTAAAACCATCCAAATGCCACCTGTTAAAGCCAAGAGTACAGTACCTGGGGCACATAGTAAATGCTGAAGGCGTGGCCCCTGATCCCAAGGTGACAGCTATCAAGGAGTGGCCAGAATCCAAGAGCTTAAAGGAAGTAGGTCAATTCCTGGGTTTGGTGGGCTACTATAGGAGGTTCATAAAGGAGTTTACCAAGAAGGCTGCTCCCCTGCAAGACCTCCTAGTAGGCCAACCCACGAAGGGCAAGTCCAAGGATTCTCCGTGGAGATGGAGCATGGAACAAGAGGAAGCGTTCCAAGTGATGAAAGAAGCCCTGACAGGAGAAGAAATCCTTGCCTATGTGGACTACAACCTGCCATTCCTGCTGTACACAGATGCCAGCAATGTGGGACTCCGAGCTGTCCTCTCTTAAAAGCAAGACGGCAAAGAGAAGGTGATCGCCTATGCCAGTAGGAAGCTGTGCGCCACAGAGAGGAACCCAGAGAACTACAGTTCCTTCAAGCTGGAATTTCTGGCCTTGGTCTGGGCTGTCACAGAGAGGTTCAAACACTACCTGGCCTCTAGAAAGTTTACAGCCTACATGGATAACAATCCGCTGACCCACCTGGAAACTGCGAGGTTGGAAGCCATGGAGCAGAGATGAATGGCCAGATTGTCCAACTGTCAGTTCACCATCAAGTACCGGGCTGGGCACCAGAATGGGAACGCGGATGCCTTATCCAGAATGCCTCACCTGTCAGAAGAGGGTGTAGATAAAGACGAGCTGGAAGAAGTGGAGTTACCTGCCTTCCATCAAGTAAGAGTAACCCAATGCCAGCAAACCCGTCAAGATCTTCCTGCAAGAATGGTGAACCCGTTGCCCCACTTCGGTTGGAAAGACCTGGCTGTCAGTCTAATAAAACAACTGATAACTGAAGTAAGTCAATGTGAAGAACCAAAGGAGAAGGTAATCTCAACCATCTTCGGAGAATTCCCAGAAGACTGGCCTCAACAAGATGGAGCCGTCATAGTGCCAGTGCTAAATTTCTACCAGCCCAATGAAGTGGTACAAAGGAACCAGGAAGAAATACCTATTGCTAGAGAATCTGAGAATGCTACAATTGGTACATCTGCTAGCCCTGTAGTGAGACTAAGGCAATGCAGACGCTTACCTGACATACCTGCACCAAGCCCTCTACTAGAAACCTCACCTGAGACAGTGACACCTGTAGTGCGTAGATCACACAGAAGCACACAAGGTCAACCCTCATCTAGGTATGGAGAGTGGGCACAATAAATGTAAGGTAGAGCACATTAAGGTAACCTGTAAATAGTCATTGTACAATAAGAATGTATACAGCAGTGTACAGAAGGGTGGAGGAACTGGGCCTAGCCCCATGCACATTAAGTTAGGAACAGAAAGTGCCTGGGGTGGAGAGGTACCAGGTCTCCTAAGCCGAGACACCCATAGGGACATGTGTTTTATTGAAAATCTGAACATTTGAAAGACTTTCCCCCCTTTTTCTTACCAGGAGCATACAGAAAATAGACTGTATAGACCAGGGGTCTCAAACTCAGCTTGGTTGGTGGGCAGCACATAGAAAAAAATTGATTACATTACTAAGTGACAATTTTAGTAATTCCAGAATTTTTTGCTCAATGTAGTAATGTTCAAATCCTAATCTTCTTTTAGTAATGTCCCCACCGTGGTTCCCTTCTTGTAGTAATGTCCCCTTCCTGGTCCTCATCTTGTGTAATGTCCCCATCCTGGTCTTCCCTTGTACTAATGTCCCCATCCTGGTCCTCTTCTTGTAGTAATGTCCTCATACTGGTCCCCATCCTATATTAATGTCCCTTATTATGGTCCTTCTTGTACTAATGTCCCCATTCCGATCTTGTAGTAATGTCACCATCTTGGTCCTCATCTTGTAATAATGTCCCCATTCTGACCCTCATCCTGTAGCAATGCCCCCATCCTGGTCCTCTTCTTGTAGTAATGTCCTCATCCTGGTCTTCTTGTAGTAATGTCCCCATCCAGGTCCTCTTGTAGTAGTGTCCCCATCCTGATGCCACTTTCTAGTGATGTCCCAACCTGGTCTCTCTTCTTTTTGCATACACACACACAGTCTCTCATACACACACATGCTCATACACTCACATACACACTGACACACATACACACTCTCATAGATACACTCTCATACATACACTCTCACACACACACGCAGATACACATACTCATGCACATTCTGATACACACAGTCTTTCATACACATGCACTTTCATATACACCCACTCTTATACACCCACTCACTCTGTCATTCACACACACTCTCTCATACACACACACACACACACACACACTCATACACACTCTCATACACACACAAACTCATACACACTCACATGCTCTTACACACTCACATACACACACTTTTACACACTCTCATACACAGACTCTCATACACACACACTCATACATACTCATACACACTGATATACACACACTAATACACTCACATACACACACTCTCATACACACTTTCTCATACATACTCACATACACACTTATATACACACTCTCATATACACACACACATACATACACTCTCGTATGCACTCACACACACTCTCTTACACACACACTATCATACATACATACACACTCATATACACATACACTCATACATACACTCATACACACATACATTTTCTCATACACCCTCATATACATACGCTCATACTGTATACACCCATATACACACACACTCATACACACACACACACACACACACTTTCTCATACACACTCACATACACACTCTTATACACATACTTTCTCATACGCACATACACACACACATACACACACTCTCATAAACACTCATATACACACATGCTTTCTCATACACACTCACATACACTCACATACACACTCTCATATACACACACACTCTCATACAAACAGTCACACTCGCTCTCTCACACACCTTAACGATGTCGGGATCCACTGTGCAGGGGGCCGCCACAGTGCGCTGTGTAAGAGACCGTCATGGTGCATAGTGCTGGGGACTGTGGCTATATTATCACTTCCTGCGGCTGTTACGACAAGCACCGAGCCTCCTTCCCTCAGCTACATCACTGGAAGCTGGCAGGCCAATCAGATGACAGACCCGCAAGTGACGTCGGCGTATGAAGTCACTTGAGGTTTCTGATTGGCTGACGTCAATTGCGAGTCTGTGATCTGATTGGCCCGCCAGCTTCCATTGATGTAGCTGAGGGAAGAAGGCTCGGAGCTTGCCGCAGCGGCCGCAGGAAGTGATGATAAAGCCGCAGTCCCCAGCATGCTGCACCGTGGTGGCCCCTTACACAGTGCACCGTGGTGGCCCCCTGCTGGATCCCAGCATCCTTACATTGTCCACGGTGCCGCGGGCCGCACTTTGAAGCCCCAGGGGCCGCATGCGGCCCATGGGCCGCATGTTTGAGACCCCTGGTATAGACTCTTTGAACTGAACTTTTCCCTTTGAACTTTTTACAATTTAAAAGGACTACAGTGTATTGGACTAATGTAGCCACAAACTTTCAAAAGCCTGCGGTGAATGAACTAGCACCATACGGACTTACCTGTTTTTCTATTTTTACAATGTTTCAGTGCTTTTTGTAAATTTTTATATTTTAAGACTTTTTAAATATGTTACCTGTTATATTGTTGAATATTGTTATTTCTTTTTGTTTAAACAAAAATGCTCAGTCCAGTAGTACTGAAGTTACCTAGGGGGGTATGTGGCGCCCTGCTCACGCAGGTAGCCACAGACTTCCCTAATGTACAGCTGGGTTTCCACAGCAGGTACCTACTACATGCAACATCTTCCACCCCGGCACAGTAGGGGGAGCTCCACTTGCTGACCTTAGGCAAGATTCCCTATAAATACTGCTGCTGGGGGAGGAGTTAGTTAGAGTGTGCAGAAACTAGGAGAGCTGCGAAGACATCCTGGTGGTCGGTGCCGTGGTTAGGCCCGAGCCAGTGACCCAGAGTGGCCCTTCTGACATCCAGCGAGCCTAAGTGGGGACAGAAGACAAGGAGCAGACAGCCTAAGGGCGAACTCTCACTAGTTTCTCACTCCCTTAAGACGTACCGGACATCGGGAATCTGCACCTGTGGGATGCTCCAGGACTTCAGTCACCCGATCGCCCTGTGGGTCAAAGAGAGGGAGCCAGACACAGCGGTGCATCACCGCAGTGATTGGAGATGGTAACCCGTGGACCGCACAGGAGGAGAGGACAGAGATCAGAGTTAGGAACAGAGAGGAGGCAAGTCTGTCTGCATGCAGGCTGTGCTTCAATAACTACAAAGGAACAGAGGCCTTATACCCACTTGCTGTGGGGACCCACTGTGCAACCTGGTCACCTGTCAGGGCCCTGGACATCTTTACCTGCTGTAACATCAGTAAAAGGTAAAAGAGACTTTGCAGTGTGCGTGTGTCATTCCTCTCTGTTCCTGGTGCCCCTCATAGACTGCTCCAACACTCCCCATACCATCTACAGCTCCACTACAAGATGCCCCTTTATACTATGCTGCCCCGGAGGTCCATCCCTACCTGTAGAGGACTTTGCCAAACTAGCCGCATTATCACCTACCTCTTGCGGACTGTGGCGGCGCTGGTGACACATCACCAGAAACTACAGGTGGCATCACGACAACTTGTAAATACAATCCCCAGTAAATATACCCTTTTCAAAGAAGTCCCCCAGGATACGGAATCAGGCGCGGCCACCACTCCCCGTAACACAGGAAAGTTAACTTCTTGGAGCCTGATACCCGAGTACCCCAAAGCCTGGGGCTCAACATTCGCAACCTCCCCCCAGCCCCCAGCCCCTAGTCCCTAAACCTATCTATTTAACTATGTATTAGCTCTATACCTTACAAAATATCTCTATAGACCAAAGGGCTATAATGATATTTTCCAGTGAATAAGCACACCAGATTTTTATGGCAAAAAATATCACTTTATTCGTTAAAATTAATTTATGCTAAAATATTTTCTATAATACATATAAACAACATGTCAAAGGGCTCACAGTCCCTATTATGCACATTATTACAGGGTTGGCAAAAATACAAAGTTGGCAAAAAATATATATGGGGGATCAGAAGAAATGCTTATAGCACCATCACATTTGTAATATTCTTACTCCAACCCTCCAAATTTAGAAATATCCTAAAATTCCATGCAGACCAGCTGCTATTAAATAAATGGAGGTTGGATTTGAAGTATGTATAGTCATGGCCAAAAGTTTTGAGAATTATACAAATATTAATTTTAACAAAGTCTACTGCTTCAGTTTTTCTAATGGCAATTTGCATATACTCCAGAATGTCATAAAGAGTGGTCAGCTTAACAGCAATTACTTGCTAAGTCAATATTTGCCTAGAAAATTAACTTTAACCCCCAAAACACATTTCAACATCTTTGCAGTCCTGCCTTAAAAGGAGCAGCTAACATCGTTTTAGTGATTGTTCCATTAACACAGGTGTGGGTGTTGATGAGGACAGGGCTGGCGAACAATCAGTCATGATTAAGTAAGAATGACACCACTGGACACTTTAATAGGAGGCTGGTGCTTGATATCATTGTTTCTCTTCAGTTAACCATGGTTATCTCTAAAGAAACACGTGCAGCCATCATTGCACTGCACAAAAATGGCCTCACAGGGAAGAGTATCGCAGCTAGAAAGATTGCACCTCAGTCAACAATCTATCGCATCATCAAGAACTTCAAGGAGAGAGCATCCATTGTTGTTAAAAAGGCTCCAGGGTGCCCAAGAAAGACTAGCAAGCGCCAGAACCGTATCTTAAAACTGTTTCAGCTGTGGGATCGGACTACCAGCAGTGCCGAGCTTGCTCAGGAATGGCTGCAGGCTGGTGTGAGTGCTTCTGCACGCACTGTGAGGCGGAGACTCTTTAAGCAAGGCCTGGTTTCAAGGAGGGCAGCAAAGAAGCCACTTCTCTCCAGAAAAAACATCAGGGACCGACTGGTATTCTGCAAAAGGTACAGGGAGTGGACTGCTGAGGACTGGGGTAAAGTCATTTTCTCTGATGAATCCCCTTTTCGATTGTTTGGGACATCTGGAAAACAGCTTTGTCACGATTACCTTAGTTAGGACCTGCAGCTCTCTGGCGCCCCCTTAGCCTGCTGGCCAACTTCGGTATTGCCAGAGGATAAGAAAGGAGCCTAGCTGCCCTAATTTATGTTGTTTACTGCGGCACGTGATGTGACAGGATGTATATATCCCACCAGTTCCGGCTAGGAACATATATATATATACCTCGATCCAGTCACCCTCAGGCCCACAATATCACATAAATACAAAAACGTTATGCTGCCACCACTGATCTCTTTCAGACGGATCAGTAACCTATGCGATAGCGTAAAAACGAACAGTGAGGTCGTGAGAGCTCGTTCATAGAACAAGGAGATCGAGACTAGTAAATTATAAGATTTTACAGAATATTACATAAGAGACAATTTACATGTATGAATAAACAGTTATAAAAATAAAAGGAATAAAATAAGAAAAGTTCAGACCTAGTCACGCATGGTAAACGTAGTCCGTGGGGGGGGGGCGCTCCCCAGAAAGGTAGGATTCCACCCCACAGCTGGAAGTCTGGCTATGTCAGGCCCCTTGGATGGAATGACCCAAAAATGCCTTCTCTGCTTTTATTAAAGCAGGGCAATCTGTGACCCCCACCGCTTAGAGTGATCCCTCCTACCCGGGGAGGATCCTCAGAGACCTCCTCTCTCATCATGCTTAATAAATCCCCATCCTTCATATCTGGGGATGGGGTGGTCTCACAATTATGATCTATAACTCATATTTCATGTCAGGTAATTCTGAGAAGTTTGATACCAAATATGACCTGCTTATGATGTCCAGAATGGCAGCAATCTATTCCCAGGTTCCTGAACATTGTATAACTGTACAAAACACATCATTAAATGCGCAAACTGATGAATAATCTAAAAATATGCATTATGTGTTTGTGGCATGAAAACATCTTAAATTCGATATAGAAAACACTGTAAGTTTGAACAAAGGATCTTTAGCAGAGACAGAACTGGTTCAGACCTGTGCACATCTCTACTCCCCTGAAAGGTATTTACGATTCGTCGTAAAGGCTTAGGCTGGGGGATGCTGGAAATGGATCTATGTAACTTGCTACAAACCAAAAAAGGGAGGGGAGATGGGGGAGCTAGATGTGGCTGACTCTTCAGCATCTTAAAATCATGATCAATATTCAGCCATTCATGACACCTCCCCCTTTTTGATGACGCTATGGAAGAGAGATCTCTGAGCTTTCTGCCATGCGTCAGTTGGTGTTCTCTCCTTCTACCTGGATCCCATAGGACCGTCTTCGGTTCTGGTTCAGAGACAGAGGTCCCTGCGGGGCCTTCCAGCACCTCAGGACTGTCATTTGCTGGTGTGACAGTCTGAATCCCCTGGCTAGAGATAGCCAGAAGGGGAGTGGAAGCCCCGACCTCACAGGAACCATCTTGGACCTGTTCTGGGTCGGCAGGTAGTCTGGCTATTTCTCTACAGGTTGAGGACCCAGAATGCAGTGCGGTGTCTGCATTCCCAATACTCAGTCTGCGGGCGAGAGCACCTCGAAAGGCCATCTCCCCGGGAAATAACACCACTCTCTCAGTTGCCTGGCTGGCCAGCGACCCAGCTTTCCCATCACCCTGACAAGCTGTGGACGATGACTGTTGCTTAACTTGACAGGCTGTTGGGACTGCCAATGCGCCCTTCTGACAGGAGAGGGGGTTTTCTCTTCCATCTCCCTGGCAGACCAAGCTTACCAGTCTCCCATCCGGACAAGCCAGGGATACCTCTTTCCCATGGTCCTGAACGGCAGGGAGGCCAGTTTTCCAATCAGTCGGATAAACCATGGGCCCGATCTCCCCAATGTCTAGGCCGACTGTGGAGGGTGGTCTTTCGCTACTGTGACAGGGTATGGAGGCTGCTTCTCCATCGCCCTGGCAGGTAGTGAACCCAGCTTTCCCACCAACCGGACAGATTATGGGCTCTGTGTTCCCATCCTCGTGCCCAGTTGGAGAAAGCATATTTCCCTCTTCTCGTGATCCCTCGGGATCCTGGCTAAGGATGGAGCAGCTCGCACCTGCCATGTCACAGTCTGTGGTAACACTGGGAGGTGGCATGTAACCACCGCTCTTGTGGTTACCATGCCCGCTTCCGTCTCCCTTAGCAACGAGGTCTACTACCTGGACGGGACTCTCAGCGATGCCAGCTCGTGGCGTGGCATGGCTAAGTCTTCCTCCACCATAAGGCCTATTACGATGCGATGCCTCAGGACCAGCACTTACCATGGGGCAGCTACCCACGTCCGTGTCACAGTCCATCGTGACACTGGCACGCTGCATGAGGCCATGTTCCCCAGGGTCCTCATGCCTGCCACCATCTACCTTAGCAACCAATGTTGCACCGTGGAGGACACCCTCGGTGATGCCCGCTCGTGGCGTGACATCACTGAGTTCTCCTCCACCACGAGGTCCATCACGCTGTGATACCTCCTGATCAGCACTTGTCATGGAGCAGCTAGCACCCGCCATATCGCAGTCCGTCGTGACCTTGGCAGGTGGCACACAACCACCGCTCTTGTGGTTGCCATGCCTGCCTCCATTTACCTTAGTGCTGATTCCTGCCACCTTCCTGAGATCTTCAGTAATACCACCCTGCGGTGTGATATGACTGAGGTCCCTAACATCAGGATTCACTTTATTAACAGGCAACACATTGACATTTCCCTGCCCATCATCAACATCATCATCAACATCATCCTCAACATTATTACCATTCCCATTATCAACATTGACCTTTCCTTGCACATCATCAACATTGACATTACCCTCCACGTTATCAACATTGACATTACCTGACATGTCATATCTGGGAGGGTTATCAGGAACATAATGGGCAACCAACCGCCCCAAATCTATTCCCAACAACACATTGGCGGGGAGATTCTTGGTTACCCCATCCTCCCTCCACCCTCTTCCCACACCCCAGTCCAGGTAAACTAGGGCCATGGGCAAATATCGGCGCTCACCCCCGATACCGGTGACAGTCAGTGTCTTTCCAGGGATAAGTTCATGAGGATACACGTATTTGGGGCGGATGAGAGTTCGTTCTGCGCCCGAGTCCCTGAGCCCCACAGTGATGGTGTTACCCACCGTGACTGACTGCAAGTTCTCCCGGTAACTCCCACCCGTACCACCCACAAACAGAATAGCAGCACTAGGCCCTGGGGCCTCAGATGAGGGGCTCTTCTTCAGCCTCTCCGGACACGTGGCACTCACATGTCCCGGTTGTCCACAAGTAAAACATTTGTGAACGTCGGCTGTCAGCCAAGTGCTGGCAGCTGGGACAGGACCTCCGGAAGGTTGGCTGGCAGGGGCAGGGATGGAGGTCGTCGGCTTACCCCCTTTGCGTTGGTGATGATCGTCTTTCGTCCCTCTGGTCTCCGGTTGGCCTCGTAGGTGTCTGCGATCTGCGCTGCTTTGTTTGCATCTGGTGGCTCCCGATCCATCACGAACTGTCGCACCTCAGTGGGGCAAAGATGCAGGAACTGGTCTTTCACCATCAGATCCTTTAGCTGCTCAAAGGTGGTCACTGACAGTCCTTGAATCCACTGCTCAAAGTTGGTTCTGAGCCCTTGGACCACATCACTGTAGCTGTCGTGTGGTCCACGCTGGAGGTTCCGGACCTTTCTGCGGTACACCTCAGGAGTCAGCTGGAACCTCTGGATTAGGGCCTTCTTAATTGCTGCATAGTCCCCATCTAGTTCTCGAGGAAGAGCCACAAATGCCTCTAGCGCTTTTTCCCTAAGCGCAGCGATTACTTGGCATACTGGTCACGTGGCAGCTGGCACTGTAAGCACGTCTTTTCGAAACCCCTCAGGAAAGTGTCCAGGTCACCCTTGTCATCCAGCACAGGGAAATGCTCTGGACGGGGCTTGAAGGTGGCTGATCTAGTCGATTCAGAGTTCAATGGGGTAGATGACTGCCTTTCCAGCTGGGCCATCCACAGGATGTGATCTCTCTGAGCTTGGGCCTCAGCTCTCTCAGCCTCTCGCTTGGCTCGCCGCTCTGCAGCCTCTCGCTCGGCTTGGGCTCGCCGCTCGGCTCTCGCAGCCTCCTGGTATTGCTGAATGAGCTGCAGGCGTCCTTGGGAGTCCTCAGCGGGACAGTGCTGTAAGGCCAGTTGCAGATAGGGGTCCATGCTGACCTGGTCGCTGACGCAGCGTGCGTCTACAGGTGAGACCTCTGCAGGAACACCTTCTAGGACTTGGCTTACATCCACAGGTAGGGCCTCAGCAGCAACACCATCCGTGCTTTGACTGACCTCTGCAGCCGGACGCTGTGCATCAACACTGACAAGGCTTTGGCTGGCCTCTCCAATTCACTGGGCTCTGGTGACGGGCTTGCTCTGCTTCAAGTCGTCCCAGCTCTGCGGCCATTTGTGCTCTGGTTTTGCCATTAGGGTCAAGGCCGTTGGCCGTACATATTTCAATTAGAACGCTCTTTTTCAGCTGGGAGAACCCGTGCTCTCCAACCAAGACCATGGTTTTCAAATCAAAGGATAGAATAGAAAAACAAAGAGGGGGGAGGGGTAACTGCTACATACACAGTATTGTCTCAGAACTAATAAACACTGAGTTCGATCTTCAAAACTTTTGTGCAGAGTTCTTGTAAGAACTGTGCAAGTTTTTAGTGAGAGGAATGATTGCTCAAACCAGATCACTAATGTCCTATGATCCCACCGCTCTGCCACCAATTGTCACGATTACCTTAGTCAGGACCTGCAGCTCTCTGGCGCCTCCTTAGCCTGCTGGCCAACTCCGGTATTGCCAGAGGATAAGAAAGGAGCCTAGCTGCCCTAATTTATGTTGTCTACTGCGGCACGTGATGTGACAGGATGTATATATACCACCAGTTCCGGCTAGGAACGTATATATACCTCGATCCAGTCACCCTCAGGCCCACAATATCACATAAATACAAAAATGTTATGCTGCCACCACTGATCTCTTTCAGGCGGATCAGTAACCTGTGCGATAGCGTAAAAACGAACAGTGAGGTCGTGAGAGCTCGTTCATAGGACAAGGAGATCAAGACTAGTAAATTATAATATTTTACTCCGAAATATGGGCAGTGCTTATAAAAGATTTTACAGAATATTACATAAGAGACAATTTACATGTATGAATAAACAGTTATAAAAATAAAAGGAATAAAATAAGAAAAGTTCAGACCTAGTCACGCATGGTAAACGTAGTCCGTGGGGGGGGGGGGGGGCGCTCCCCAGAAAGGTAGGATTCCACCCCACAGCTGGAAGTCTGGCTATGTCAGGCCCCTTGGATAGAATGACCCAAAAATGCCTTCTCTGCTTTTATTAAAGCAGGGCAATCTGTGACCCCCACCGCTTAGAGTGATCCCTCCTCCCTGGGGAGGATCCTCAGAGACCTCCTCTCTCATCATGCTTAATAAATCCCCATCCTTCATATCTGGGGATGGGGTGGTCTCACAATTATGATCTATACCTCATATTTCATGTCAGGTAATTCTGAGAAGTTTGATACCAAATATGACCTGCTTATGATGTCCAGAATGGCAGCAATCTATTCCCAGGTTCCTGAACATTGTATAACTGTACAAAACACATCATTAAATGCGCAAATCGATGAATAATCTAAAAATATGCATTATGTGTATGTGGCATGAAAAGATCTTCTTAAATTCGATATAGAAAACACTGTAAGTTTGAACAAAGGATCTTTAGCAGAGACAGAACTGGTTCAGACCTGTGCACATCTCTACTCCCCTGAAAGGTATTTACGATCCGTCATAAAGGCTTAGGCTGGGGGATGCTGGAAATGGATCTATGTAACTTGCTACAAACCAAAAAAGGGAGGGGAGATGGGGAGCTAGATGTGGCTGACTCTTCAGCATCTTAAAATCATGATCAATATTCAGCCATTCATGACAAGCTTATTCAGAGAACAAGAGGTGAGCGCTACCACCAGTCTTGTCTCATGCCAACTGTAAAGCATCCTGAAACCATTCATGTGTGGGGTTGCTTCTCAGCCAAGAGAATTGGCTCACTCACAGTCTTGCATAAAAACACAGCCATGAATAATGAATGGTACCAGAATGTCCTCCAAGAGCAACTTCTCCCAACCGTCCAAGAGCAGTTTGGCGCCCAACAATGCCTTTTCAAGCATGATGTAGCACCTTGCCATAAAGCAAAGGTGATAACTAAATGGCTCAGGGAACAAAACATAGAGATTTTGGTTCCGTGACCTGGAAACTCCCCAGATCTTAATCCCATTGAGAACTTGTGGTCAATCATCAAGAGACGGGTGGACAAACAAAAACCAACAAATTCTGGCAAAATGCAAGCATTGATTATGCAAGAATGGACTGCTATCAGTCAGGATTTGGTCCAGAAGTTGATTGAGAGCATGCCAGGGAGAATTGCAGAGGTCCTGAAGAAGAAGGGTCAACACTGCAAATATTGACTTGCTGCATTAACTCATTCTAACTGTCAATATAACCTTTTGGTACTCATAATATGATTGCAATTATATTTCTGTATGTGATATAAACATCAGACAAACACAAATAAAAAACAGAGGGCAGCAGATCATGTGAAAATATAATTTTGGTGTCATTCTCAAAACTTTCGGCCATGACTGTACAGTACCTGGTGCTCAAAAGATCTTTGTAGCAAATCACTCCTAGGTCCCCTGCTGCCACTGTAACCCTGCCACAATACCACAGCCGATGCACGTTTCAAAGTTCTAGATGACTTTTTCTTCAGGGCGTGCATGTATTATGTATTATTCAGCTCTGTAGCTGAATGGATAGTAAAATTCTGAGTTTTGACTGTATGGCGCCCACAGCAGCAGAGGTGCTGTCTGACACACAGCTACAGCAATGAGGAAATGGTGACGATGAAGAAAATGGCCGGGTCTTATAGGGCAAGGACATGTGACATACAGAAAATGATGCCGGACCTTGCTTGTGCAAAACATGCCCTTTACTGTGTTTCACTGTGATTGGCTCAAAGCCTGCACTGCCACACTCTACATGTGGTCTGGAGAAAAAAAAAAAAGAGCTCCATCATTTCAGTAGCACTGATCTGAACCCCGCCACCCCCCCCCCCCCGCACACTATACACTGAAAATGGATATTAAGATTGAACATCAGTATTAGTGTGAAAAGCCAGGTACGCTTTTGGTGACCGAAGCGTTATCGAACATAACCTCGAACTGCCGAATTTGAAGCTAATTGTTCTAATTCGACGAATGAATCGAATAGAGATGAGCCACCACCCTAATGTTCGAATTCGATTCGATTCGTCGAATTTGATATTTGTTCACTGAATCCCATTGAACCCCATTGAAATCAATGGCAGGCTACTGAAAACACATAGAAAACACCTTCAAAGGGCTCCAAAAACTGCGAAACTACTCAGAATGGACAACAAACACCACAAAAAGTGACAACAATTTAAACACAGTACAAATAGTCACAGGCTAAGTGGCTTAAGTTTTCTACATTAAGTAAGAAGAGGTGGAAGAGTAAAAGGAGAATGAGACACAGGTATGGACATGTCACACCCTTCTTAAATCATGTAAAACATAGCAAGGGGACTCCAACAAGAATCCTTACTCCTTTCAAAGGGTCACACCTACAGCAAAATAGCATCAATTCAGTTCTGGAACAGGACCTGGCCTAGCATTTCATAGTTAAAGCTTGCTCAGCAACAAAACGTTTTGTGGAGTATTACAGGAAAAACTACAGAGGTAGGTCAGTCACCTGAATAGGGCCGGATTCCCTCGAAGCTCATGCAAGCACTCCTGTCAATGTTATGCCCCGCCACACACAGGTGGGACCACCATTACTTTTGTGGAGTACTATAGAAAAAACAGAGAGGTAGGTCAGAGACCTGTTTAGGCCTAGAAGGCCACATGAAGTCAAAGCTTGTGCAAGCGTTCCCATAAAAGTCATTCCCCGCCACACACAGGTGGGACCACCATTACTTTTGCAGTAATACATTAATTCACAGAGAGGTAGGTCAGAGACCTGTTTAGGCCTAGAAGGCCACATGAAGTCAAAGCTTGTGCAAGCGTTCCCATAAAAGTCATGCCCCGCTACACACAAGTGGGACCACCATTAGTTTTGTGGAGTACTATAGAAAACACAGATAGATATGTCAGAGACCTGTTTGTGCCTAGTAGGCCGGATAAAGTCAAAGGGGACCTGTCACTGAATATTAGAGATGATCCACCACCCTAGTGTTTGAATTCCATTCGGTTTGTCGAATTGGGGGTTTGTTTGTCGAATGTTCATCGAATGTTCATCAAACACCGTCAAATATCATTGAAAACAATGGCAGGAAAAAGAACACATACTAACACATAGAAAACAATTCCTAAGGTGTCCGAAAGGTGACAAACTTCTCAGAAGATACAACAAACACATGGAAATGTGACAATTACATATCAAAAAGCGAAAAGAAAAGAGATGGATGAGTAAAATGAGGAGGAGACTCAGATATAGGCATGTCATGCCGTTCGAAAATCCGATTTTACTCCAGTATTTGTAAGGCATCATGCAGACGATGATTATTGCTTGATTTTTACTTCAGTATGTGTAATGCCACTTTCAGACGATGAGTATTTTGTGATGTTTTTCCTCACTATCTGTAAGGCCTTGTGCAGATGATGAGTATTGTGTCACATTTAGGTGACTACAAGAATAGTCTCCCTTTTTTCAAAAAATTTGGGCACAGACACCACTTAAGTGGCATCAATTGCACCACAGTTGCAAACTTTAAATGGTTACTTTTAGGCAAAAATCCACAAGGCTTTAGTCTCCCCAGGATGACACAGCGATAGAAAAGTCCTTGCGGATCCATGCCTTCTTCATCTTTATGAATGTTAGTCTGTCCACATTCTGGGTGGACAGACGCGTGCGCCTTTCTGACAGCACACCACCAGCAGCGCTGAAAACACGTTCTGAGAGAACGCTGGCAGCGGGGCACGACAAGATCTCCAAGGTGTGAGTGGCAAGCTCAGGCCATTTTTCCAATTTGTTAAGCCCAAAATGAGCAAGGCTCCAGTTCCCCAGTCATTGCATCGACGTTAAGTTGGAGATACTCGTGTACCATCCGCTCCAGGCGTTGACTATGTGTCAGACTTCTCGTATCTTCAGGCCTTGAAAATGATGGTCTGAAAAAATCTTGAAATGAGGCCACAAAATTGCTGGTACCACCACCAGATACGGTGTTACTGGTACAGTCAGGGCCGTATTTGCCCTTAGGCACCCGTAGGCACGTGCCTAGGGCGGCGGAATTCGGGCAGGGCGGCATCTTAGTGTGTGGTTTTTTTTTTGTTTGTTTTTTTGTCGGCACCGAGCAGACTTGGAGGCCCCGCCCCCCAAAACGCCCCCCCCCCTTCCCCTTGTTCGTCGCGCCCTCCAGTCCCGCCCACCCACCTACCTCACCTCATTCCAGAAAGGAGCCGGAGCCCGCCAAGGAGGAGTCGGGACTTGAAGTTCCTGAGGCGCACATCGCCGGTGGGCAGCGGCGACTAAGCTTTTGCAGGCAGCGCCAGCACTAGCGCCGCCGGTAATTATGTATATATTGCTCTGTAAATGCACCTGACAGAGTGCCGCCCGGCGCCCCGTGGTGCCGCACCGTGACCATGCGGTGGCTGGTTTTGGATGGTCCGGAGCAGGAGCTACCGCTGCTGGTGACAGTGATTGAGATTGAGATTGCACTGCAGTCTGCAGCATGGTTGATGGCAGGCGGGCGGCGGGAACATAGTTTAGGCTCCGCCGGCGGTACTGTGTGTTCTGTGCAGTGCTGTGCACAGACAGTACAGCCAGCGGGCAGCAGCGCCAGCCTCAGCCTGAGCAAAGCCCAGACTGCCCTCTGAGTCTCTGACTAGTCTCAGACTCTGAGGAGTCTGACTAGTTTGTGACTCAGTGACAGTGGAGAGCAGCCTGATGGTCAGAGTCATGCCATCATGCAGCAGCAGGGAGGGAGACAGTGGGGTCTGAAACCCAGACCTGGGCTGCAGCAGGCACTGCAGCATTGCATATGGGCCATATGCAATGCTGCAGTGCCTGCTGCAGCCCAGGTCTGTGTGGTCCGCTCCCATCCCCACCCCCATGCAATGCTGCAGTGCTTGCTGCAGCCCAGTTGTCTTTGTGGGCTGCTCCCATCCCCCCACCATGGGGGTGGGGGGGAGGGATGACAGCAGGCCCCACACAGACCTGGGCTGCAGCAAGCACTGCAGCATTGCATATGGACCATATGCAGTGCCTGCTGCAGCCCAAGTCTGTGTGGGACACTCCGATCCCCACCCCTATATGCAATGCTGCAGTGCCTGCTGCATTCCAGTGGTCTGTGTGGGTCGCTCCCATCCCCCACCCCCATATGATATGGGGGTGGGCGGGAGGGATGACAGCGGCCCCCACACACAGACCTGGGCTGCAGCAGGCACTGCAGCATTGCATATGGGCCATATGCAGTGCCTGCTGCAGCCCAAGTCTGTGTGGGCCACTCTGATCCCCACCCCTATATGCAATGCTGCAGTGCCTGCTGCATTCCAGTGGTCTGTGTGGGTCGCTCCCATCCCCCCACCCCCATATGATATGGTATGACAGTGGCCCGCACACACAGACCTGGGCTGCAGCAGGCACTGCAGCATTGCAAATGGGCTATATGCAATGCTGCAGTGCCTGCTGCAGCCCAGGTCTGTGTGGGCCGCTTCCATCCCCACCCCCATGTGCAATGCTGCAGTGCCTGCTGCAGCCCAGTGGTTTTTGTGGGCCGCACCCATCACCCCACCCCCCATATGATATGGGGCTGGGGGGGAGGGATGACAGCGGCCCCCACACACAGACCTGGGCTGCAGCAGGCACTGCAGCATTGCATATGGGACATATGCAGTGCCTGCTGCAGCCCAAGTCTGTGTGGGACGCTCCAATCCCCACCCCCATATGCAATGCTGCAGTGCCTGCTGCATTCCAGTGGTCTGTGTGGGTCGCCAGGGCCGTATTTGCCATTAGGCACTCGTAGGCAGGCGGCGGTACTGGTGGCACTGGTGGCTCCTGCACCCAGCTGCCCCCTCCAGACCCAGGGAAACGGGGAAGCAGCCGGCCGGAGGCACTGGAGGATGGTGCGGCTGGCGTATCACTGTGCTCAGAGGGAGCCCGGCCAATGTCAGCAGCCAGCACCAGGTGAGGGAAGTGTGGGGGAACTGTGCATGGGACAGAGGAGCAGGGGGACTGAGGAGAAGAGGACAAATGAGCAGGGGTCCTAGGAGAAGAGGACAGAAACAGGGGGACAGAGGGGCAGAAGGACAGAAACAGGGGGACAGAGAAGAAGAGGACAGAGGGGCAGGGGGACAGAAACAAGGGGACAGGAGGAGAGGAAAGAGGAGCAGCAGGAGGGACAGAAGAGAGGAGGACTGGGGTGCAGAAGGACAGAGGAACAGCGGAGAGGAGGACAGGGGTGCAGGAGGACAGAGGAGCAGCAGGAGGGACAAAGGATAGGAGGACGGGGGTGCAAGAGGAGCAGCAGGAGGGACAGAGGAGGACGGGGTGCAGGAGGACAGCCAAGCAGCAGGAGGGACAGGGGAGAGGAGGACGGGAGTGCAAGAGGAGCAGCAGGAGGGACAGAGGAGGACGGAGGTGCAGGAGAAGAGAGGAGAGCAGGACAGGGGTGCAGGAGGACAGAGGAGAGTAGGACGGGGGTGCAGGAGGACAGCCGAGCAGCAGGAGGGACAGGGGAGAGGAGGACAGGGGTGCAAGAGGAGCAGCAGGAGGGACAGAGGAGAGCAGGACGGGGCTGCAGGAGGACAGAGGAGAGCAGGACGGGGGTGCAGGAAGACAGAGGAGGGCAGGACGGGGGTGCAGGAGGACAGAGGAGAGCAGGACGGGGGTGCTGGAGGACAGAGGAGAGCAGGACGGGGGTGCAGGAGGGACAGAGGAGAGCAGGACGGGGGTGCAGGAGGGACAGAGGAGAGCAGGACGGGGGTGCAGGAGGGACAGAGGAGAGGAGGACGGGGGTGCAGGAGGACAGAGGAGAGGAGGACGTCGTGCAGGAGGGACAGAGGAGAGGAGGACGGGGTGCAGGAAGACAGAGGAGGGCAGGACGGGGGTGCAGGAGGACAGAGGAGAGGAGGACGGGGGTGCAGGAGGGACAGAGGAGAGGAGGACAGGGGTGCAGGAGGACAGAGGAGAGGAGGACGGGGGTGCAGGAGGGACAGAGGAGAGGAGGACGGGGGTGCAGGAGGACAGAGGAGAGGAGGACGGGAGTGCAGGAGGGACAGAGGAGAGGAGGACGGGGGTGTCAGGAGGACAGAGGAGAGGAGGACGGGGGTGCAGGAGGGACAGAGGAGAGGAGGACGGGGGTGCAGGAAGACAGAGGAGGGCAGGACAGGGGTGCAGGAGGACAGAGGAGAGCAGGAGGGCAGAGGAGGGGAGGACGGAGGTTCAGGAGGACAGGAGCAGCAGGAGGGACAGAGGAGAGAAGGACGGGGGTGTGACTGGCGCTGTGTGTGTGGTGATAATGGCGGCTGTACCGTGTGTCTGCCTCCATGCAGCTGTCGCCACCTTCCTGAGTTGGCAGGGTGTGGCATGCCGGGAGTTGTAGTTCTCCTACCTGCCTGTCCTATATGATTTCTGGGCAGTATGTTGAATGCTGGGTGTTGCTGTTCTTCCAGGTGGGCTCAGTGTTGTCCTACCGCCTGTCTGTCTCTTCTGGGATGTCCTCAGCTCCGTGCTGTGCACAGACAGTGTACCACCATGTCCCCAGCTCTGTGCTGTGTACAGTGTACCACTATGTCCTCAGCTCTGTGCATAGACAGTGTACCACCATGTCCTCAGCTCTGTGCTGTGTACCACCATCTCCCCAGCTCCGTGCTGTGCACAGTGTACCGCCATGTCATCAGCTTCGTGCTGTGCACAGACAGTGTACCGTACACTGTCTGTGCACAGCACGGAGCTGAGGATATGGTGGTACACTGTCTGTGCAAAGCACAGAGCTGGGGAGATGGTGGTACACAGCACAGAGCTGAGGACATGGTGGTACACTGTCTATGCACAGAGCTGAGGACATAGTGGTACACTGTACACAGCACAGAGCTGGGGACATGGTGGTACACTGTCTGTGCACAGCACGGAGCTGAGGACATGGTGGTACACTGTGCACAGCACGGAGCTGAGGACATGATGCTACACTGTCTGTGCACAGCACAGAGTTGAGGACTTGGTGCTAAACTGTCTCCCGCCGCCTTAAAATCATCGGTTTTTGGTCCATTTGGCATCCAACTGCTGTGCGAGTGTCCGACATTTCTCTCAGATTACATCTGTGTGCAATCTGTTCTTTTCTCAGCAGCTATTAGTGTAGAATCATTTACAGGAACATTTTACATTGTTCTCGGTTACAGAATGAGAATGTATCAGTGAAAAAAAAAACAGATGCCTCTCGGATGGTCCGTGTGCTGTCAGTGTGCAGTATGTAATTTTGTCAGACCAATAGACTTGCATTGGTGAGTGTCGGTGTGAATCGCAGACTGTCTCAGAATGTTGCGACTTTTTTCTCATCCTGAATCTGCCTGGGAAAAAAGCGTCCCGACACTCGCCAATCTGCTCTCAGCCATTGAGTAACATTGGTCCGAGTGCAATGTGATGAAATCACACATAGCACTCGTCCGAATTTCACGCCAATGTGTCCGTACCCTAATAATAAAATCCATATAGTAATCCTACAATGTCTGCGGGACATGGTATGGGGAGGGCTTATGGCTCAGTTAGTACACTCCATACTTCTTGTTATTAACCAGTTAATGCTCTCTTGTCCACCGCACTGCAGTGTTAAAAGAGGAAGACAGCGACACAGGCAGCGACATCGCATCAGAGAGCCCCTGACCTCGAAATAGAAGATCCTCAGATCCTGGTATTGTGACATAATATTAAGAATAATATTTTTTGTACTTATATTACACTATGAACTCCACAGCACTTTACATACATCATCAACACTATCCCCATTGGGGCTCACAATGTAAACATCCTATCAGTATGTCTCTGTAGTGTGGTTGGACAAACCTTTTATATGTACTACATGATGAATTGTGGGGGTAGAAGCTACATGAAGCTTGGGGGGTAAGGCCGCGACTGGGGGGAAGATTATCCAAGATGGGGTGAGGGGCTGCAACAAGGGGGAGGTGCCGTGACAGGGGGAGGGGCCGCAATGGGGGGGAGGAGCCGTGATGGGGGGGGTGGCGGCCGCTGCGAGTGCCTAGGGCAGCAGGAACTCCAAATACGGCCCTGGGTACAGTGCGAGTGATGATGACGCGACAGTCCCACGGTTGACAAGTTTGAACTGTGAGATTCAATCTGTCTACTACTACCACTGGTGGTTTGTGGAAAAGCCAATCTGAGATTATGTATCAGCTTCTGCTGATAGTCCTGCATGCGTGAGTCCCTTTGTATGGCAGGAATTATTTCAGCGAATTTGCTCTTGTACCGGGGATCTAATAGTGTGGCAACCCAGTAGTCTGCATTACTCCTAATTCGCACAATCGGAGGGTCATGTTGCAGAGAGTGCAGCAAGAAGGCTCTCGTGTCTTGCGCACCCAGGAGGACCAAGTCCTTGTTGTGTTGGTGGTGGGGAGGTGAGAAAGATCCTCTCCCCCCAACCTCGCACAACAGAAATGTCATCAAGGTCTCCCTCATCTGCTGATTCATCAATGCCCATCGCCAGTTCATCCTCCATTTCTTCCTGGGCTCATGCGCCTTCCTGAAGAGGTTGGTTCCTAACATGCGCCCTCGTGAATGCCTCTCCATCACCCTCCCATGCCTGCTGTCTTGGTGCTGCTGACTGTGAGGATCTTGCAGATGTTGTCATCCCTTCCGCATAGGACTCCTCCTGTTTAGAGTGTGCTCCAGCATGTAGATGACCGAAATAGTCATGCTGATAATGGCATCGTCAGCACTAAACATCTTCGTCGCCATCTCAAAACTGTGCAGAAGGGTGGATAGGTCCTTGATCTGAGACCACTCCTGCAATGTGATCTGCCCCACCTCCGGATCTCGTTGGCCCAGGCTATACGTCATAACATATTGCACCAGGGCTTGGCGGTGCTGCCACAGTCGCTGCAACATGTGCAGAGTAGAATTCCAGCGTGTCGGCACATCACATTTCAGCCGGTGAACGGGCAAGCCGAAAGACTCCTGGAGCGAAGTGAGTCTTTGAGCTGCGGGATGCGAACGCCGGAAGTGAGCACACAGTGACCGTGCCCTCTGCAGAAGCCCATCTAGGCCAGGATAGTGTGTCAAAAATGACTGGACAACCAGATTCAACACGTGAGCCATACAAGGCACGTGTGTGATATTGCCCTGGCGAAGGGCCACACCCAGGTTTGCAGCATTGTCGCACACGGCCTTCCCTGGCTGCAGGTTGAGTGGAGACAACCATTGCTGAAACTCAGTCGCCAGAGCTGACCACAACTCCTCAGCTGTGTGACTCATATTTCCTTGGCATTTCAAGGTAAAGACCGCCTGATGGCATTGAGCCCTGCTGCCAGCATAGTAGGGAGGTGTGCAGGATTCCTTCTGTGTAGTTACAACGTGGGTTGCATTACCAGACAGGCTTTGGGCGGAGGTGGAGGACACAGACGAGGTTGAGGAGGCAGAAACAGTGGAGGAACTTCTACCTGCAGAGGATGGACGCACAACTCGTGGGGACAACAAGACTTGGACAGCAGACCCTTCTCCAGCTCTCACCATAGTTAACCAATGCCAGTCAGCGACATGTAACGCCCTTGTCCATGCTTAGTGGTCCAAGTGTCTGTGGTGAAATGCACCCTGTCAAACACAGAGTTTCTCAAGGAAGCGGTGATGTTGTCTGCGACATACTGGTGTAGCGCGGGCACACCTTTCTTGGAGAAGTAGTGGAGACTGGGCATCTGGTATTGGGGCACTGCAATGGACATAAGGTCTCGAAAATCCTCTGTGTCCACCAGGTGGAAAGGCAGCATTTCTGAAGCCAACAGCTTGCAGATGGTGAAATTCAAGCACTTAGCTTTCTCATGGCTAGGAGGAAATGGCCTTTTACTTGTCAACATCTGAGGGACGGAGGGCTGGATGCTGTGCTGAGACACAGTTGAGTATGGTGTCCCTGGCAAACTGCTGGTCTAGGAGGGAGGTGCAGGCGAAGATGTAATGTTGCCTTCATCCAAAGGTGGTGCTCTCGATGTCTGACAGAGCTCAACACCAGCAGCATTGTCCACTTGAAAACCAAGTGACGACCTGCCAATCACACTGTCTGTTGCAGGTAAAGAGGTGGAAGAGGTACGTCCAAAAGCATGTGTGACAGCTGTCCCCACAGTCACAGACGATGAAGAGCACACAGATGCACTTGATGGGGCAGACGGTGGTAGGCCCGCCCCGCTAGCTCGCATTCTAGTACGGTGAGCTTCCCACTGCGACTTGTGCTTCATGTCCATGTGGCAGTTCATAATTGAAGTAATCAAGCTAGTGAGTTGTCGGCCTCTACTTAGAGATTGGTGACAAATCTTGCAGCGTACATGATTTGGGAGATCCTTGGCGATATCAAAAAAGGCCCAGGCTAGGCAAGGCTTAGAGCCCATGCGAGCTGCAGAGCCAGCACGACTTCCGTTCAGAGACAGTTGTGGCTGTGGATGCAGTTGTTGCCATGCTTCCAGTGCTCCTTCTATTTTCAGGAAGGCGCAACCTAACCTCATCGTCAGTAGCATCCTCCTCCACCTCCTGTACTGACCTCATTGACTGGCTGACTGTGGGTTGACAGTAAGTGGGATTTCCAACCTCATCATCATCCTCTGTGTTCTCACATCCCTCATCCTCAGAGCCAACCTCTTCCTGCCTTGACCAATAACTTAATTTATTAATCAAATCCAGTATCTGAGTCTCATCAGCATCATCCTTCTGGTGTCCACCAACAGTATGTACTGTTAGGGAATGAGGGTCTGCATAAAGGTCAGAAGCTTCTTTATCTGGGCCTGGGTCTGACTCACAAAGCTTCTGGGCATCAGGGCAGATCATTAACTCGTCTGGACTCACTGCAGCTTTGGAGCAGACCTCTGATTCCCAGGCTATTGTGTGACTGAACAGCTCTGCAGACTCAAACATGTCTGTTAACCCAGACTGAGTAGGGTGGCTGGACACTTGGGAGCTTGGAGTAATCAAGTGTGATTGGTCTGACATCTTAGATGACTGGAGGTTTGTGATGTAGAAGTTGAGGTGGAGGAGAGACCACTTGATGGAGCACTTGAGATCCATTCAAATACCTGCTGTTTTTGTGCCTCACTTGCAAGTGGTATCGATGGTCGTGGCCATAAGAAAGGGATCATATCATATTGGCCACGTACTCGCATTTCCACCAGCAGCAGGCCTTTTGACACTCATTTTGTATGTGAAAAAATTGGGAGCAGTACAGTTGTTTTACAAAAAAAGGTGAATGTCAATCAAGCAGAGGTGACTGAACCAACACTGCTACTAGGCCCAAAGTGAGACCTGGGCAAGGTGCAGTTAAAAATGAGTAAGAAGTACACTGGCGGTGTAGTAGATTGAATTACAAGTAGCCTACACTAATAGTTTTTGTCATGCCGCGACTTGACCACAAGTCAGATGTGGCCATGGTGCAGTTAAAAATTAGCAGGAAGTACACTGGCGGTCTAGTAGTAGATTGTATTACAAGTGGCCTACCCTAATAGTTTTTGTCACGCTGCAACTTGACCAAAAGTCAGATGTGGCTAAGATACAGTTAAAAATTAGTAGGAAGTAGTGATGAGCGAGTACTAAAATGCTCGGGTGCTCGAAGCTCGGGCCGAGCATCCCAAGATACTCGTGTACTCGGCCCGAACACCGAGCCCAATGTTATCCTATGAGGGACCCGAGTATTTTTCTGACATGACCCCCGGCAGTATGGAAAAACCCTAAAAATGTCACAAAAGTATCAGAACAGTGCTGAAATGATATGGGAACAGCATGGGGAAGACCCCTGGAAGCATTTCAGACCCCAAGGTCACTGATGTCAACAATGTTGTCAGACTATTACGCCACTTTTACGGACTGTCAAGAAAACGTTACAAAATGAAACCAAAACGGATTTTCATGGAAAAAATATTAAGGGCTCATACCTAGGGATGGGCGAATCTACTCGCTAGGACTCGTTACTCGGCGAGTAGTAAGGGACTCGCAGGACTCGGTACTCTGCGAGTTTCCCAGCGTTTACTCGCCCAGTAATGAGTCCAATGCAAATCAATGGCAATCCTAGTTTTGTCAGAGACTCTGACAAAACTAGGATTGCCATTGATTTGCATTGGACTCGCTACTGTGCCAGTCATAGCAGGGAAACTCGCAGAGTAAGAGCTGTCTGCTCTGTGCAGCTCCAGGGTCCTAGAGCCCGCCTGCTGCCTGATGTAGCAGAGCTGAGATTGTTCTCAGTCTGCTCATTCCCTGTGCATAGACATCTATATCTATGCACAGGGGATGTAGCAGAGAGGGCATCGTGTTTTGGACTACGTCGGACGGAAGAGGATTTTTTTAATTAAAGATGGAGTCCCTAATGGCTTTTTTTTAAATTTCTAATAATTTTTCTCTGTGTGGTGTTTTTTTTTTAACCCTTTATTGGAGATTCTTAGTGGCCGGGTCAAACCTGGCCTGACATTAAGAATCCCGGGCTTAATACCAGCTTGTATAACAAAGGTGGTGTTAACCCCTTTATTACCCAGCGTGCCACCGCCACCAGGGCCGCTGGAAGAGCGGGGTTCAGCGCCAGAGGATGGCGCTTCAATGAACGCGCCATCTTCTGGGGCGGCTGCGGTATGGTATTAAGCCCGAGATTCTTAATGTCAGGCCAGGTTTGACCCGGCCACTAAGAATCTCCAATAAAGAGTTAAAAAAAACACCACACAGAGAAAATTTTTTATTAGAAATAAAAAAAAAGCAATTAGGGACTCCATCTTTAATTAAAAAAATCCTCTTCCGTCCGACGTAGTCCAAAACGCGATGTCCTCTCTGCTACATCCCCTGTGCATAGATATAGATGTCTATGCACAGGGAATGAGCAGACTGAGAACAATCTCAGCTCTGCTACATCAGGCAGCAGGCGGGCTCTAGGACCCTGGAGCTGCACAGAGCAGACAGCTCTTACTCTGCGAGTTTCCCTGCTATCACTGGCACAGTAGCGAGTCCAATGCAAATCAATGGCAATCCTAGTTTTGTCAGAGTCTCTGACAAAACTAGGATTGCCATTGATTTGCATTGGGCTGGTTACTGTGTGAGTAAACGCTGGGAAACTCGCAGAGTAACGAGTCCTAGCAGATAGAGCCTGAAGCTTCCGAGACACATCTGCAATTTGTAAATCGCACATTACTCGCTATTACTCGCTTCCCCATTCATTAACATTGGACTCGCTAGACTCGCAACGAGTAGCGAGTCCCGGGCTCGGACTCGCTAGAGTCAAGCGATTTCGAGTAATTTAGGATTCGCCCATCACTACTCATACCCACTTGTGAGACAGAGTTGGTGTGCGTTAGTTTTTTGGATTATATGAAAAAAAATTTTTTTTTAAATTGTGTGGCACTCCCTTGCCCCTGGGAAGAGAAGGCCTTTTTAAATAATGTGCCCATTATAAGGAAATAAAACAAGAGAAAAGGGGGGGGGACAAGAGGCGCAATAGTGGCCTTATCACTAGACACTGATGGGTGTAATGGTGAGTAATTAAATCTGCTCACCTGGTCCAGTTGTGAGACCCACAACTGGTTTGAAGGCTTATTGGTAATGTCCTGATGGCTGCTGCTGGACTCCCACCGGCCACACTCACGTGTAGGTTGTAACAATGCTTAGGGAAAAAAGGTGTGCTGTAGTCCGCGCTGCCAGGATCACTCACTCCAATAAATACGAGTAGAAAATCTTCATCAAAACCTCCTTTATTCTCCTACGCGTTTCAGTGCCCTCCTGGCACCTTCATCAGGGATAACTCCACCCCACCACACTGATCTTATTTATAGCCACATTCATCACCATGATTGGAGGGTGTTTACAGCCATGTGGTGTCAATAATGTCATCAAAACAGGGAGGACTCTGCATTTTGGCACAATTTATCACAAAAACCACTAAAAAACATACAAAACATAAGTACAATATGACACAATCGAAGTGGGTCTTTTGTAGTAATGCCCTAGGCAGGGAAGCCATAAATTGTGGCACTGTGATGCCCCTGGAAAGAGATGTGCATGAGGGCCTCTTTAAATGATGTGCCCATTTTAAGCAAGTGGGTCTGTTGTTGTATTTCCCTAGGCAGGAAAGCCAAACATTGGAAGCACCAAGATGCCCCTTCATAGAGGCGTGCCTGAGGGCCTTTTAAAAAAATGTGCCCACTGTAAGCAAGTGTGTCTGCTGTAGTATTTACCTAGGCAGGGAAGCCAAAGGTTTGGAGGCACCAAGATGCCCCTGCATAGAGGCATGCATGAGGGCCTTTTCAAAAAAAGTGCCCATTGTAAGCAAGTGTGTCTGCTGTAGTATTTCCCTAGGCAGGGAAGCCAAAAATTGGGGGGCACCAATATGCCACTGGATAGAGGCGTGCATGAGGGCCTCTTTAAATGATGTGACCATTTTAAGCAAGTGGGTCTGTTGTTGTATTTCCCTAGGCAGGGAAGCCAAAAATTGGGAGGCATTGCAATGCTCCTGGGAAGAAACATGGAGGAGAGCCTCTAAAAATTGTTCCCATTACAAAAGAGCGGGTCTACTGTACTTGTAATGCCCATTCTGGAAGCATAGACTAAAACAGTTTACCCCTGGGGGTATACATGAAACTAATGCCTAACTTTAGAACGGTTAGGTGCATCATCATCATAAGCATCATGAACCACGATCACAGTGATTATATGATGGTGGCGGATGAGGAGAAGGAGCAGCAGTTCAGCAAGTAGCCAAACACATGAAGTCTGTACCGATGTGTGGGTGTGCGGAGGTGCATGGGAATCTACCGGCAAAAAATTTAAATTCCGATATCATTTGGTGGTGGTGTGGTGAAGTCAGGCCCAATCCAACCCTTGTTCATCTTGATTAAAGTCAGCCTGTCAGCATTTTCAATTGACAGACGGGTGCGTTTATCTGTAATGATTCCACCTGCGGCACTAAAAGCACGCTCTGACAAAACGCTAACGGCACTGCAGGCCAGGACTTCCAAGGCGTAGAGAGCCAATTCCTGCCACGTGTCCAGCTTGGATACCCAATAATTATAAGGCACAGAGGAGTCTAGGAGAACTTTAGTACAATTGGCAAGGTACTCCCTCAGCATCTTGGAAGACTTTGCATTCCTTGTGAAACTACCCCGCACCTCAGGGCCTGTGGTACGGGAGGTGCTGAGAAAAGTGTCCCAGATCGTTGAGAGTGTTCCCCTACCTCTGCTGGATTACACTTGTGCCTCTCTGCCAGACGCCTTGGTTGTCCACTGAATCGTGACCTCTGCGACTAGCGTTTTCAGTAGGGAATTTTTTAAATAATCCCGCCACTATGGCCTTCTGGTACTGCAGCATTTTTGTAGACCTCTCCGCTTCGGGAATAAGAGAAATAAAGTTCTCTTTATAGCGTGGGTCTAAAAGTGTCACCAACCAGTAATGAGTTTCCGCCAAGATCTTGATAACACGAGGGTGACGACACAGGCAGCGTAACATAAAGTCAGCCATGTGCGCCAGACTGTTAACAGTCAAGACTTCTGGGTCCTCACCAACAGCATGACTGGCCATGTTGACCTCCTCCTCCTCTCCCCTGTCCTCTGGCCATCTACGCTCAACCGACGGTCTGACGGTTGTGCATGTATTACCGTCAATTCCGAATGAAAGTATCTCCATTTCTTCATCCTCCTCCTTGTCATAGTCCTCCAATGCACGTTGGGATGAGATGAGGCTGGGCTGTGTGTAATCACCCAGTACGGTTTCTTGCTGCAAGTCATCCTGCTCCGCCTGCAATGCATCATCTTTGATTTTGAGCAGAGAGCGTTTTAGAAGACAGATAAGCGGAATGGTGACGCTAATGATGGCGTTATCGCCGCTCACCATCTTGGTGGAGTCCTCAAAGTTTTGGAGGATGGTAAATATGTCGGACACCCATGCCCACTCCTGAGGTCTTATGTGTGGAGTTTGAACCGTATACCGATGGCCTAGTTGATGCTGGTACTCAACAACTGCCCTCTTCTGCTCACAAATCCTGACCAACATTTGCAGTGTGGAATTCCAACGCGTGGGGACATCACACACCAGTCTGTGAGCCGGAAGCTGCAAACGCCGCTGAAAGCTGGCAAGGCTGGCAGAAGCAGTAGGTGACTTTCTGAAATGGGCACACAGGCGGCGTACTTTGACAAGCAGATCAGACAGCTCCGGGTAGGATTTAATAAACCGCTGAACCACGAGGTTGAGCACATGAGCCATGCATGGAACATGTGTCTGGAACATGTGTCAGCTCGCCTCTTCAGCGTTGTGGGGTTTGTCACCTATGCATATTAGCTTCAGCACAGCCTGTTGCCGCTTAGCCGAGGCAGTGCTGCAGTGCTTCCAGCTTGGGACTGGTGTGGAGGGTGAAGTGGAGGAAGAGGAGGAGCAGGAGGAGCATGATGTGCCAGAGCTGTACACTGTGGGTGAAACAGCGTATTGGCAGCGTATTTGCGCCTGCGTTTTAAAGATTGGGGTATGGATAACTGAACGCTGCGCTGGGACAAGGACATAGCTGATGATGGTGCTACTTCTGCTTGTGCAAGTACAGGTGAAGGACAGGAGGCATCTTCGCCTGCAGTATGGACAGGGGATTGGCTTGCACGCACAACAGTGGAAGACGCAGCTGTGTCACCCACAGACAATGCTCCTGTACTCTGCTGTACATCCCACAAAGTCGGGTGCATTGCTGCCATGTGCCTGATCATGCTGGTGGTGGTCAGGCTGCTAGTTTTGCTACCCCTGCTGATGGTGGCATGGCAGGTGTTGCAAATGGCCTTTTTCGAATTATCTGCAGACACCTTAAAAAACAGCCAGACTCTGGAAGACCTAGCAGTTGTATTGCCAACATCACTCGTGTTGTTGTTCCGGGGAACGGTTGCCTGCCTTCTGCCTGCGGACACCACCCTGCTTCTTCCGGCCTGATGTGATGCTACGCCTAACTTCCCCTGTGCAATGCTGTCCTCACTCTGCATGTCCTCCTGCCAGGTTGGGTCAGTTACTGGATCATCCACCACGTCTTCCACTTCCGCACCCTGGTCCTCCTCCTGACTTTCTGGCAATTGTCTCATCATCGTCCATCTCTTGTTGAGACACGTTCCCACCGTTGCCTTCATGAGACCGTGGCTGCTCAAATATTTGGGCATCGGTACATATGATCTCCTCATGACCCACTTCAACTGGAGCTGGTGAGAGGCCAGAATCTATGAATGGATAAGCGAACAGCTCTTCAGAGTGTCCAAGTGTGGGATCAGTTATGTCCGGGTCAGGGCAATTGGCATGGTGGGAGGAAGGAGGATCAGGGTGTGGAATGTGCGGTCCAGTCTCACGGTTTACTGACACTTGACCGTGTGGAAGACAGGGTATTTGTGACTGACTGACTGGAAACATTATCCGCTATCCAACTAACAACCTGTTGACACTGGTCTTGGTTTAATAGTGGAGTACTGCTGCGTTCACCTAGAAATTGGGACAAGAAAGTGGAGCGAGATGATGTGGGCGTTTGTCATGGAGCAATTCGAGCTTGCACACGGGCTCGCCCTCTGCCTGCACCACCATCACGTCCAGTTCCTTGTCCCTTGCAACCAGACGTGCGCAGTTTCAATGTGGTGCTGACTGTATACAGCTAAATTAGTGCAGACAAGAGTTGGTTTTTAGCACGAGGCTTTTGGTGTAGCCTAATTTACGCTGCAACCTACAGTAGCAGCACTTAGATGCAAAATTAGTGCAGACAAGAGTAGGTTTTTAGCATGAGGCTTTTGGTGTACAATAATTAACGCTGCAACATACAATAGCAGCACTTAGATGCAAAATTAGTGCAGACAAGAGTAGGTTTTTAGCACAACCCTATGTTTTGAAATTAAGGCCCTGCAGATGGACTAGTCAGACACAAATGCTGACTATAATAGCGAGTCTTTTGGCGTATCCTAATTTACACTGCAACCTACAGTAGCAGCACTTAGATGCTAAATGAGTGCAGACAAGATTTAGCTTTTAGAACGAGGCTTTTGGTGTACCCTAATTTACGCTGCAACTTACAGTAGCAGCACTTAGATGCTAAATTTGTGCAGAAAAGAGTAGGTTTTTAGCACGACCCTAAGTTTTGAAATTAAGGCACTGCAGGTGGACTCGTCAGACACAAACGCAGACTACAATAGCAAATCTTTTGGCGTATCCTAGTTTGCACTGCAACCTACAGTAGAAGCACTTAGATGCTAAATTTGTGAAGAAAAGAGTAGGTTTTTAGCACGAGGCTTTTGGTGTACCCTAATTAACGCTGCAACCTACAGTAGCAGCACTTAGATGCAAAATTAGTGCAGAAAAGAGTTGTTTTTTAGCACAAGGCTTTTGGTGTAGCCTAATTTACGCTGCAACCTACAGTAGCAGCACTTAGATGCTAAATTTGATCAGAAGAGTGTAGGTTTTTAGCACGACCCTAAGTTTTGAAATTGAGGCCCTGCAGGTGAACTAGTCAGACACAAAGGCTGACTACAATAGCGAGTCTTTTGGCGTATCCTAATTTACGCTGCAACCTACAGTAGCAGCACTTAGATGCTAAATTTGTGCAGAAAAGAGTAGGTTTTTAGCATGACCCTAAGTTTTGAAATTAAGGCACTGCTGGTGGACTCATCAGACACAAACGCAGACTACAATAGCAAATCTTTTGGCGTATCCTAGTTTACGCTGCAACCGACGGTAGCAGCACTTAGATGCAAAATTAGTGCAGACAAGAGTAGGTTTTTAGCACGACCCTAAGTTTTGAAATTACGGCCCTCCAGGTGGACTAGTCAGACACAAACACTGACTACAATAGCGATTCTTTTGGCGTATCCTAATTTATGCTGCAACCGACAGTAGCAGCACTTACCGTATTTTTCGCTTTATAAGACGCACCTGATTATAAGACGCACCCCCAAATTTGGTGAAGGAAAAGAGAAAAAAAATAATTTTTAATGTTAAATGGGGTCCGTCTTATAATGCCAGTGTCTGTCTTATAATCAGTATAAATGTCCCCATCCTGGTACATATGCCCCCCCATCCTGGTATATATACCCTCATTATGGCACACATGTCCCCATCCTGTAAATATGGTCCCAAATTCTGTATATATACCCCCATCCTGGAATATACATTCCCCCATATTATCTTAATGTTCTCCATCCTGTACATGTGCCCTATCCTGAAAATATGTCCGCCCATCCTATGTATATGCCCCCATCCCCATCCCCATCCCTATCCTGTATATATATGCCCTCATCCTGTTAAGTGCCCCCATCTTTTTTATATGCCCCCATTCCCTATATATGGCTTTACCTATTATGGAATTGTGGCTGCTGAGCAGGGGTGCCGGTGGCAGGTTCCAGAGGGTGAGGGGCACGGGTGTATGGTCGTAGATGCTGGGGAGTACCGGCAGCAGTGAGCGCTGGGCGCCGCCATGTTTTTTTCTGCAAAATATAAAGGGAGGGGACAAGAGGCGCAATAGTGCCCTATCACTAGTGACACTAGTATGTAAATGGTGGTGCTGTGTGGCCGCTCACCTGGTCCAGTTGTGGTCCCCACAACTGGTTTGACTGCGTTTAGGAATCAATGTTCCAAGCTGCTGCAGGACCTCCACCTACCACTGGATCGTGGTGTATTCCAAGGAAAAAGATGGGAGTGTTGGTGTGCCACGGTCCGCGCTGCTTCTGGATTAAAAAACTCACCAAAGAGCCCAGCAAACTTTCATCCTTTTTATTCCAACGCGTTTCAACGCCACAACCCGGCGTCTTCCTCAGGGATATATGTTTTTTTCTGGGCGGATGCATTCACTATGTGTATCAGGCAGCACAGACGTCAACAAAATGGCCGCGGCCATAGAGGAGACCCGCGGCCAATTTGCAGTGTCTACCTCTACTGGCCGGCTGCACATATTGAATGCAACCGCCCACAAAAAAACATGGCGGCGCCCAGCGCTCACTGCTGCCGTTACTCCTCTGCATCTACGGCCATACACCCGTGCCCCTCACCCTCCGGAACGTGCCCCCAGCACCCCCGCTTGGCACCCGCACCCCCCGGGCCCGGTAATGTGTAATTTTAAATTTTACATATTTTTTTTTTTTTACATTCTCTTTTTAAGACGCACCCCCGTTTCCCCCCAATGTTTGGGGGAAACAAAAGTGCGTCTTAAAAAGCGAAAAATACGGTAGATGCAAAATTAGTGCAGACAGGAGAAGGTTTTTAGCACGAGGCTTTAGGTGTACCCTACTTAATGCTGCAACCTACAGTAGCCGCACTTGGATACAAAATTAGTGCAGACAAGAGTAGGTTTTTAGCACGAGGCTTTTGGTGTACCCTAATTAACGCTGCAACCTGCAGTAGCAGCACTTAGATGCTAAATTAGTGCAGATAAGAGTTGGTTTTTAGCACGACCCTAAGTTTTGAAATTAAGGCCTTGCAGGTGGACTAGTCAGACACAAATGCTGACTGCAATAGCGAGTCTTTTGGCGTATCCTAATTAACGCTGCAACCTACAGTAGCAGCACTTAGATGCTAAATTAGTGCAGACAAGATTTGGCTTTTAGCACGAGGCTTTCGGTGTAGATTAATTTACGCTGCAACCTCCTAAGTCCTAAGTCCTAAATCCTAAGTGTTATGTAATAAACCTAAGTCCTAAATCCTAAGTGTTATGCAATAAACCCTAAGTCCTAAATCCTAAGTCCTAAGTGTTATGTAACAAGTCCTAAGTCCTATGTAACAAGTCCTAAGTGTTATTGTAATAGATGCCCCCCACACCTTTCGGGTGAGGCCGTCGTCTTAATTGTCTGCCGCCGAATTGGATGCTTTGTCTACGTGTGTGCACGTCACGAAAGAATCCACGCTGACACGTTGTCAATGTAGAGGCTTAATGACAAAGACCTTTATTAAAGGAAAAGCTAGCAGTTTTATTACTTATCCTTAAAGGGATGTGCAGAGGGGTGTGACTAGATAATTGCGTCATTTTATGCTGAATATACATTTTATTCTGGAAAACATTTAATTATATTTTCTGCGTGGTAGTTAGTTTAACTAGCCTTGAAGTCGTACAGGACGTTCAGAACATGTTGATAAGAACTTCTATAACTTCTATATGGCTACCTCTAAATCAAAACATTAGGGGAAAGAGCAAGGCCAAGGCTCTTTTCCTACAAACAGGCCTCTAGCCCTTTCTAAGAGAATTCTGAATGTCTTCTAATAAATAATATATAAATCATTAACTATTTATTGCCATAACATTATGTCCTAAGTCCTAAGTGTTATGTAATAAGTCCTAGGTCCTAAGTCCTAAGTGTTATGTAATAAGTCCTAAGTCCTAATTTCTAAGTGTTATGTAATAAGTCCTAAGTCCTAAGTGTTATGTAATAAGTCCTCAGTCCTAAGTTCTAAGTGTTATGTAATAAGTCCTAAATCCTAAGTGTTATGTCCTAAGTAGTGATGGGCGAATCCTAAATTACTCAGAATCGCTTGACTCTAGCGAGTCCGAGCCCGGGACTCGCTACTCGTTGCGAGTCTAGCGAGTCCAATGTTAATGAATGGGGAAGCGAGTAATAGCGAGTAGTGTGCGATTTACAAATCACAGATGTGTCTCGGAAGCTTCAGCCTGCCATTGATTTGCATTGGACTCGTTTACTTTGCAAGTAATCGCTGGGAAACTCGCACAGATAAGAGTCCTGTCTGCTCTGTGTGCAGGCTGCCGCAGCTCCAGGGTCCTAGAGCCCGCCTGCTGCCTGTTGTAGCAGAGCTGAGATTGTTCTCAGTCTGCTCACTCCCTGTGCATAGACATCTATATCTATGCACAGGGATGAGCAGAGAGGACATCGCGTTTTGGACTGCGTCGGACGGAAGAGGATTTTTTTAATTAAAGATGGAGTCCCTAATGGCTTTTTTTTTTTATTTCTAATAAAACATTTTCTCTGTGTTGTGTTTTTTATAAAACAATTCAATAGAAATTCATGGCGGTCATGTCTAATATTGGCATGACCGCCATAAATTTCGGGCTTAGGGCCAGCTGATAATACAAAGCTGGCCCTAACCTCTTTATTACCCAGCGTGCCACCGCCACTAGGGCCGCTGGAAGAGCGGCGTTTAGCGCCAGAGGATGGCGCTTCAATGAACGCGCCATCTTCTGGGGCGGCTGCGGGCTGCAATTTGCAGCGGGGGGTGCCCAGAAAGCTTGGGCATCCCTGCGCTGCGGATTCCAGCCCCCAGCTGCTTAGCTGTACCTGGCTAGACATAGAAATTGCGCGGAGTCCCACGCATTTTATTTTAATTATTTCATGAAATTCATGAAATAATAAAAAAAAAAAGGGCTTCCCTATATTCTTGTGTCTGGCCAGGTACAAATAGGCACCTGGGGGTTGGGGGCAGCCCGTCGCTGCCTGCTGGATCCGGCTGGTTCCAGAAATACGGCGAAGCCCATGTAATTTTTTTTCTGAAAAATCAATAAAACAATCCTAAAAAAGGGACTCCATCTTTATTAACCCCTTGCCCATGGTCCAGGGGTTAATAAAGATGCAATCCCTTTTTTAGGATTGTTTTATGGATTTGTCAGAAAAAAATTTCACGTGGGCTTCGCCATATTTCTGGAACCAGTCGGATCCAGCAGGCAGCGACAGGCTGCCCCCAACCCCCAGGTGCCTATTTGTACCTGGCCGGACACAAGAATATAGGGGAGCCCTTTTTTTTAATTATTTAATGAATTTCATGAAATAATTAAAAAAAAATGCTTGGGGCTCCGCGCAATTTCTATGTCTAGCCAGGTACAGCTAAGCAGCCTGGGGCTGGAATCCGCAGCGCAGGGAGGCCCAAGCTTTCTGGGCACCCCCTCGCTGCAAATTGTAGCCCGCAGCCGCCCCAGAAGATGGCGCGTTCATTGAAGCGCCATCCTCTGGCGCTGAACCCTGCTCTTCCAGCGGCCCTGGTGGCGGTGGCACGCTGGGTAATAAAGGGGTTAATACCAGCTTTGTTATACAAGCTGGTATTAAGCCCGAGATTCTTAATGTCAAGCCACGTTTGACCCAGCCACTAAGAATCTCCAATAAAGGGTTAAAAAAAACACAACAGAGAGAAAATGTTTTATTTGAAATAAAAAAAAAAGCCATTAGGGACTTCATCTTTAATTAACAAAATCCTCTTCTGTCCGACGCAGTCCAAAACACGATGTCCTCTCTGCTACATCCCCTGTGCATAGATATAGATGTCTATGCACAGGGAATGAGCAGACTGAGAACAATCTCAGCTCTGCTACATCATCTCTGTGAGCAGGCGGGCTCTAGGACCCTGGAGCTGCGGCAGCCTGCACAGAGAAGACAGCTGGACTCGGCTCGCAAAGTAACAGCAGTTACTTTGCGAGTTTCCCTGCTCTCACTGGCACAGTAGTCGAGTCTAATGCAGGACAATGGCAATCCTAGTTTTGTCAGCGTTTGCCATTGATTTGCATTGGACTCGTGCGAGTAAACGCTGGGAAACCCGCAGCATACCGAGTCCTGCGAGTCCCTTACTACTCGCCGAGTAACGAGTCCTAGCGAGTAGATTCGCCCATCCCTAGTCCTACGTCCTAAGTCCTAAGTGTTATGTAATAAGTCCTAAGTCCTAAGTCCTAAGTGTTATGTAATATGTCCTAAGTCCTAAGTGTTATGTCCTAAGTCCTAAGTCCTAGGTGTTGTTCTTAAGTCCTAAGTCCTAAGTGTTATGTAATAAGTCCTAAGTCCTACGTCTTAAGTGTTATGTAATACTAGCTGTGAGCCCGATGCGATTGCATCGGGATTCTAGAACTGGTGTATAGTTTATTAAATTAGATTTTTAACTAATAATCCAATTATTCCATGATAGATGGCGGCCCAATTGTAAAGAATCGGGAGTGTAGCATGCATATATACATTATTCATTCAAATTTGACAATAATGCACATAAGACATGATATCTATATATCAACTACCAATGTTTGTATGGTATATGTCAGTATAGTACATGTCATGATTCTAAGGCAAGGCTTTTCGTACAGATACTGGCACTGATATTTTGTACAGATTACGTATATTCAATTTATATATGAATATTAATAATCTATGATTAAGCCAGTACATGTTTCCCCACCAACCACGG
>JARQOC010000001.1:423148530-423151030 GCA_033576535.1 Allobates femoralis
TATCAAATGCCATGGCTATTGTTACAAAAATTTGGACGCCAGATCTTTTTATAACAATGACCTGTAATCCCAAATGGAGCGAGATTATCCATAATTAGAACCATGGCAGAGGGTGGAACACAGACCGGATTTAGTCGCCCGTGTCTTCAAAATAAAAATTAGAAGCCCTATTAAAAGATATAAACAGTGGATTATTTGGCAAGATTTGTGCAATGATTCATGTAATAGAATTCCAAAAGCGAGGACTACCACATGCTCACATTTTGGTTATTCTGGATAGCAATTCCAAATTACGCACTGAGGTAATGTCGATCGTACTGTTTGGGCAGAAATTCCTGACCCATCCGAGTATCCTGTGCTCCATAAAATTTGTGATCAACATATATTCATGGACCCTGTGGACAATTGAACCCCAATTCTCCATGTATGGATATTGGAAAGTGTAAAAAAAGGATTCCCAAAAGATTTCCAACCAAAAACTGTAATACCACACGATGCCTACCCAACTTATCAACGCAATGCAGACCTTCATTTACACAACGTTCTCACATGGTTGATAATTCTGGTTGTTTCCCTATAACCCTTTCTACTATTAAAAGTATAAGTGTCATATAAATGTGGAAATCTGTGCATCCATTCAAAGTGTCAAGTATCTATTCAAATATGTTTTTACAAGGGCATGATAAAGCCAATCTGGAAATTTCTCAAACAAACATACAACATGATGAACCTCACCAATTTATGGACTCAAGATACGTCAGTGACACCGGAGGCAGCTTGGAGAATTTTTGCCTATCCAATGCATAAACAATCACACAGCATTGTTCGCCTTGCCGTACATCTGCCACAGTCACAACCCCTTTATTTTCATGAAGATGCTTCTGTTGAGAACATTGCTGCCATGACACATAAAAAATCAACTCTTATGGCCTACTTTGAACTGAATGAGAATGACCCACGTGCTCATGAATACTTCTACCGCCAAATTCCTGAGCACTATGTCTGGAAAGCTGGTGCATGGAAATTAGGCAGAAACGTGGAACAACAGTCATTGGAAGAATGTATACGGTCATATGAAAGATGAAGAACGCTACTATTTACGGTTGTTGTTACTACATGTAAAAGGAGCAACAAGTTTTGAGCACATTAAGACCGTAAATGAAGTCGAGTACCCAACTTTTAAACAGGCAGCAATAGCCCTTGGATTACTTTTGGATGACAGTGTTTGGCGAAATACCTTACTGGATGGCTGTGTTCTAAACATGCCTGCACAGCTTCGGATATGTTTGCTTACATATGTATCTTTGGTCCTCCTGCTCATCCATTGGAGTTGTGGCAAGAATTTAAAAAAGATTTTATTGAAGACTACTGCCGTGCATATCACCCTAACAATGAGGACTGTGAGCATTGTGAAGGCTATGCAATGACAGATGTTCAAAATGTGTTAAAATTTCATGGCAAAAGCTTTACGGATTTTAATCTACCACGCCCCAAAAGAAAACAACAACTACAACCACAATACGACAAAGAGGAGGAGTTTAGAAGAGCCCAAGAAATGAAAGAAACTTTAAATCAACAACAACTTCTGGCCTATAATGCCATAAATGAAGCATTACAGGATACAAGTCAGCAAGCTAAGTGCTTTTTCATTGATGGCCCAGGTGGCAGTGGGAAAACATATTTGTATGATTTGTTAATTCGTCAAATAAGAGGAGAAGGAGAAACTGTGTCACCTGCTGCCAGTACTGGGATTGCAGCCAACTTATTGGAAGGAGGAAGAACCATCCATTCACTTTACGGGATACCTATTCCAATTAATGAAACGTCTGTGTCAAGAATCAAAAATGATACTGATGCTGCACACCATTTGAAAAGTACTAAACTTTTTATTATTGATGAATCCACTATGCTATCCAAATTTGGCACTGCATGTCATTGACCAACTATTAAAAGATGTTATGACCAAAGATATCTCGAAGAAAAATAAAACACCCTTTGGAGGGAAAGTCATTGTTCTGGGAGGAGACTTTCGTCAGTGTCTTCCTATTATTCCTCATGGAACACGAACTGATATCGTAGAGAGCTGCATTAAATATTCCAGACAATGGCAGATTTTCACTCAATTGCCACTACTTGACAACATGCGCTCTGTTGATCCAGAATACAGCAATTGGATACTTCAGCTGGGAAATGGACAATTGACCAATTCTTATAACCTTGGAGATGATGTTATAGAAATCCCTGAAGATATGATTTGCACAGGTTCACTAATATTTGACATTTTTGGTGAAAACATTGTAATTGATGTCAATGACAATGAAAGCATTTAAAACAGCAGCATCACATGCCATTCTTTGCCCCAAAAATGATGATGTGGATCAGGTCAACTCTAAGATCATGGATTGCATTGCTGGAGAGTATACAGAATACATTAGTGATGATTCCATTGATCCGGACGAGACAGAGGACCCAGAGCAATACCCTGTTGAGTTTTTAAATT